>VZRN01004254.1:2183817-2211262 GCA_013397935.1 Dasyornis broadbenti | reverse complement strand
GCCTGCCTGCCTGCCTGCTGCCTGCCTTCCTGCCTTCCCGCCTTCCACGCCTTCCTTCCTTCTACACCTTCCTTCCGCGCCTTCCTTCCGCATCTTCCTTTCCTTTTTTCAAGGATCCCTTCCTCTTCTCTCCTTTTACAGCTATTGCCCTGTCTCAAAGACATGCTCCACTTCAGCTCGACTTTTATGTAAAAAAATGCACAATAAAAAGAACATGCACGGTACTGCATCACATTATCTTTCTAAGAAAGAATCTTACAGTCTGTCTTCCGTTTACATAAAACTTACCAAAATTGTTATGATTTTTCCCCATCTGTCTTGTTTAATAGGCCATGGAATTGACTACAATACTTGACATGCTCACATATAACCTGGTATGATGATCCCACGTGGCATAGCTGAAGTAGGATCTTCATGGTACTCTCCTTTCTTATTTCCTATGTCAACTTGCTTGAAATATTTGCAGAAAGCAGTCAATGGTACAACACAGGTCATTCCCACTGCACCAGCACATTTTGGCAAATCTATATCTGAAGGCAAAATTTATCCTGATAAAAAGAATCAAGTCCACAGACAGAGCTTTATCTTAAAATCCAGAGTGAAGATTTTAGGGCTGGATTCACACCTACATTTTAAAATAGCTTTTAGAAATGTAAGGTCCATTAAAACTTGATAATTCATTTTCCTTTCGTTGACAACCGTTTCACCAGGGTGTCTACATTTTGTCTGCTCCTTTGTGAGAGAGGATCAGATCCTTTTGAGTCAGTCATACACTGAGAAAATGGTCAGAGCAAGACTAGTTGTGGCCATATTCTGCAATAATTCCAATCGCCGACGTCTTCAACATCTTCAGGTAAGTGATTTTTAATTACTCTGTCATTTGTCATGGTCAGACAAAAATCTGAGCCTAAGAAATTTGGTCTTGAGTATTGCCCTAATTTCAGCACAGGCCTACATGTGCCAAGGATATAGAATGAGGGGCAAAATATTCACAAAAAAGTCCCCAATGATTTCCTATACCCTTTGAAGTAATATTTATTGTGAGGTACTTCAGGTTTTCCATCAGTGCATTTTGTGAGGTGTATTGTGATGGAAATGGCATCCTGATCTTGGCAGTCCCAAAATGTGAACAGCCCAAGCCACAACATGTTGCTACTTTGAATACTGTTTATTGCATCTGTTTTCACTGAGTGAAGAATGGGCATTGTCTTTTCAAGTTGCTAAACTCTGATTTTAATAAAATGCAAGATAGTGAAATATCCTTGCTCATTACACAAAGACTACACAGGCAGAGGAGCACAATAATATCTGCAGGCTCTAATTCAATTAAAAATCTGTGGCTAAAGATATGGAAACACTTTCAAGGATGAAAATTAGAATATTTCTCCCAATTCTATCTTGCTTCATAAGGTAGACACAAGATCCTCGAGTTACAGAATAGCTAAAGACAGTTCACATAAAATTCCAGGTCATCTCTTGCAGGTTCCTTTTTCACAGCCAGTTTAATTTGGGAATTACAAGTAGTGCTCAGATTCTAACCCAGTATAATCCACACTAAGAAAATCCCTTAAATGTGTGCACTGCTGCTTTTGAGAAAGGGAGCTCCTCTTGGTAATTCAAATACAGTTCTGTTCATGAAAGTGGTGTTGCTGCTGTTTATCAGTGTCTCCCCACTGACCTGTGTCCTTACCACTGTGTGCTGGAAAATGGCACACTTATTCTCTTACACAAGACTTCAGGTCAACTTGATTTATACTAACAACCACAGAATGTGTCCACAAAATCTCAGCACCTGTGCTATGAAGTGTCCTTTGTGAGGCAGCTCCTGTCTCCCAGGCTAGGCTGGGAGAAGGAGCTGAAGTTTTCCATGTCATGTTTGGTGATACAGAGTGTGCCTGTGCCCAGAAACACACTCTCCATGCCCTTGCAAGCAGTGGCTGCTGCAGGCAGTTCCCGTTCTTGTAAGGAGAAATTAATTCACTCTTTGTCTTTTTTGAAATACCATTTTCTTTCCTAAAATATGCTTGTTGAAGTGTTTTTTTCCAAGTTCTAGTTGTGTTGTGTTCTTGTATATCTTTCCCTTGGGAAAGCCTGACATCCACCTACATGTGTGGTCATTAGGCCTTGTCACAGCATTTATTCTTCTGACACTAGGTTAAAAAAAATCTTTCTTATATATCTGTCAAGTATATGTCCCACATTTAAGTTGTTGCAGTATTTTATTATTATTTGCTACTCAAATGTTTCTGTTCAGTGGCAGCAATATATCCAGTAATTTCCAGTTCTTCAAATGTAGCAGGGTGCAAATGAGGGTGGACTCTGTGCCCTTGAGCTGCACTTCAGTATACCTGAGGCAGTCTTATACAGACTGACTGCAAGTGTATTTTATAAATAGAAAAAGACTATTTTAAATGTCATATTAGATCTGAGTAAATATTTCCAGCATATTTTTGTGCACCCAAGGGTCTGCTTCTGTTTATGCTTCCCAGAACAGCAGAAAAAATCAAGCCAAAATTTGTTTTTATTGCCTTTTATAAAACCACTAATGCTTGGTCTAAATTCTTACCTTGGTGTCTATTTAAATTATAGTTTTGAGCACACTGTAGAAGTGTGAGTTTTTTTCAACATATTTATAGCCATTTTGTTGCAAATTGCCCAGAGTTCAATGACTCCGTCTGACCAGATAGTTAAACACAGATAAAGCAGACCATAAGGAAGGTTCCAATCTTAAAAATATTGGCTTAAGACTGTCTCTTCATTATGAACAGAGTTTTGATGACGTGTAAGAAATGGACACATCAACAGTCATCTATCTCAATTTAGATTGCATAGATATGTGTCAAAGTCTAAAAGGCACAAGACACTTCCTGGTGAATTCTGCCTTTCTCACTCAAATTCTCACCTCCCCTGACTTTACAAAGACTTATTTCAAGTACCCCGAAGACAGTGGGTAGCTGGGTGATACAGTTTTATTATTTTTCCAAGTTAAGAAAGCAAGAAGTGCTGGTGGAGAAAACAGATATAACAGTTTCTGTCAAGTGTACAGAACCAGGGTCTTTTACTTCTATTTCTTATATTGAAAGAAAATTAAAAGACCTTATTACAGAAAAAGAAGACTGAGAAAAACTAGGGGGGAAAAAAAAAAAAAGGAGACTGTGAGTGAGTAGCAAAATGGATAAATAATTAATAATAAAAATCAGGCTGCTTTCATCCAGAAGCTGTCTCTTGCATGTTGTTTTTGACTCAATAAAGTCATTAGTTCTTTCTTTTCTTTTTAAAAAAATGTACTCTTACTGTTTAAGGGGAAAAAAAATGCTGAATATATCTGTATACATCTAATTATCTTTCTGTAAGCCAAAATTTTTCTTGAAAACAACAACAAAAACATTGTCTTTGAGAGGACTTTAAAAGAAATTATCAGTGATCTTCTGAAAATGCATAGCTAGATTAGAGTAGGATTCCATAGGGACAATGTAATAGCTGACGATTAAGGTATTTAACACTAAATAAGTATCATTTTTGCAAAAGGAAAATACATTCCTGGTGCCCTCTGATATAGCAGAACATTTCTGCCAGCCAAGTATAAAAGCAAAGTTGTCAAAATAAATACAACATTGTGTTCCAGGTGCACCTCTAAATTTACAGCTCAAGCAGTGCATCTACATTCTGAACACGTTGGACTTTTCAGCTCTCTAAAGAATGGTATCAGACTGCCCTCGATACAAAAGCTGCCCAGTTGCCCTTGGGAAATGCTGTCTCTGCAGTTGCTTCAAGCTCGGTGCAAATGAAGCAGCAAGCAACCAAAAGATACCAGCAAGAGGTCTGGGAAGGATCAGGGGACCCAAGTATTGTGGCCATCTCCAGAGTTGCAGGCTTGGGCAAGGTAATACTTCCCCAGGTTTATATGATAATTGTTTAATCTGTTTTTGTTTGTTTATTTGTTTTAATCCCTTTTCCCCAGGCTTGAGCATGCAGAGCTGTAGAAAAACAACATTAATCAGCTGGTTCCTACGGATTTGGTGCAAATTTCTGTGTGAAACATCAAGTTCACAGGCAGAACACATCCTCCCCCTTTACAGGGGGAATGACTTCCTAAAAAGAAGAGGGCCAGATGACCTTCAGTATCTCTTCTAATTTTACGGCTCTCTGTTTGCTGGATGGGCATTTCTACGGTACAGAATAAGCTAGTCTAGTTTATTAAGTCCTGCTGTCATTCACAATGTTCAAGTTCACATCCTGTTACAAAGCATAATTGATTGTATTGTTGTATTGGTGTCTTTTAAGAAGAACACTATTAAATCTGGTAGGCTTACAGCTCAAAGAAACTGCAGTGGACAAGAGAATCAGTTCCTCTATTATCAGTATTCTGATTTAAATTATTCAGTTTGACAACAATTTAGGCTGCTGCTGTGCTGAGTCCTCTGATCAATACTGTCTTGCTGCTCTCTTTTTCTACTCCCATCTTCTATTTTCATCTTTTGCTCTTAGTTTTCCACTTGGATTGTAAAGTCCTTGAATCACAATCATTGTTTTGTTCTTTCTAAAATGCCTAGAGCAATTCTGTCCTGGTCTGTAACTAGTGTGCCCAAACGGTGTTATAAATGTGTCGCAATCACTATTGCTGCAGTTGTTATTGTATCCATGACCATACAGGTGATAAATGAATCACACTAAAGTTGTAAGTTTTCTATTTTATCATACAATGCATCCCAGGTATCTGCAGAAGGTATTCTTGCTGCCACAGCCATAACTGCTGGAGAGATCCTGGCCTTGAGCAGAAAGGTAGTCCAAGTTTAACTGAGCCTGTGGAGTTCTTACTGAGGCTGTCAGAAAGCTTTCTGGTAATTAGATGCTGATAAGGAAACTCCCTGATTAACTTGAATTTTCAGTAAAGGTATAGCGCCAAAATACTCACCCTTCACTCACTGCAATTTTGCACCATCCTAAAGTAAGGAGAACATAGCCCAGGAAGGGCAAAAGGGCAGTTAAAAACCAAAGCTCTGTGCCACCTGCCCTTTTGCTTCTGCCAAAGGAAGACTTCATCCAAATCCCTCTATCTATGCAAATAATCGCTGAACTTTATGAAATATACTGAACTCTATTTCTTTTTCTGATTCATTATTAGTGGGAGGCATTTAAGATTAGTATATTTGCCTACATATTATAAAACAAAATTTTATCACATTGGATTAATGAAACAATGGTACACACCATTACACACACATCCACATACACACTCTAAAACAAGGTCTTTAGAAAATTTCTAAGGTCCTATGGTATCAAAATGACAAACCCCCACATGTCAGCAGGGCTTTCCTCTCTGACCCAAACCTAACCAAGCTCCCATCTTTTCCAGCATCCATTCCCTTGATTCCCAGACTGGTTCGGTGCTGTATGTTTATTTTCTTTGCTTCAACTAAGTAGCAGCAGGAGGTTCTGAAGGGACCAGCTAGGGACTCTTAGCAGGAACTGGATCCTAATGGTGGGTGAAGGTAATGGATTTTCCTGAAAAAGTAAGGGGGAGGAGCAGCATCTCAGACTGAGCCTTTGGTGCTTGGTACAGTCCTGAAGGGGTCTGCCCTGGCCTCTCCTCACTGCTGAGGCAATGTCTGAGGTAAATGAAGTGTGGATAGAAAGAATATTCAAGCTGAAATGCCTATGAGTCCTGTGCCTCTCTCATGAAGTTGTCAAAAATTTATTACTAACTTTATACTGACAAAGACAACACCTTGATGAGACAAAGAAGCCTTTGGCTCTTGTGGTTTATTGTGGTTCACTTCAGAAGTAATCTCAAACAGACACTCTGTCAGTCATCAACTAATGAGGTCAGGTAAATTGGGCAAGCTGGAAAAGGAGATTTAGCTGGGAGAGCAAGAAAGAACTCACCAATTATCCATACTTTCCAAAATCCTCGTTACTTGTTCACAAAATTAACAGCCTGAAAACAGCTGACGTTATTCTAGCAGTATTGTGGGGGTTTGGTAACACAGTAAGGATCACTACGGCCAAGGAACATCCTGGAAGAATAATGGCCTCATTGTACTAGTGGTTTTCACCTCTTCCTGATATATGACGGAAAGCTAAGGTGAATGTTGGTGAACACCTATACTCTTTGAGATGCTACACATTCAATAGCTGTGCTTCCTCTAGCAAGAGTGGGTACACTTCAGGGTTCCTGTATTTTAAGCCTCCTAAGGAGAAGCACAGTGTGCCCTCTATTTCGTAAGGAAATCCAGACAAGGTCCTTTATATAGGAAGCTCTTTTTTCATTATAAAATGTACAACAGCTACTAAATGTACCAAAATGAGTTCTTTTATCTCTAATAAAAAAGCAATTTCTTCTTCATGCAGCAGAAGTCCATGGTGTTCTTGCAGATGGTTTTGTCACTGGAGACGTGTCAAACCCCTATTGCCAAATGGCAAAGCCCACTTGTGAGTTAATGATGCATTTGGGGTTTTAATACTCTAGTGACAGAAGGAACTGTAATGAATCTCTCTGAACTTCATTTCAGGGCATGAACCTGATATTCAATGGGTTGGAAAAAGTCACCTTCAAGGTTGTCAAACTACCGCACTATATTTTGTTTCTGTGCACTGTGTTTTTTCTTACCTTAGTTCCTCAAGATGCAGTTTCACTTCAGACTGTATCACTGAAGTGTAGCAGTCTATCGAAGGCTGAACAACATGCATAACATTAATTGTTTCCAGATTCGAGCTCAGAATATTATTCGAAAAATATCTCTGTAGCAGAAGGGTCTTCAACGTAGAAAACATGGATGTGCAATAGATTGCAGAATACCATTTTTATTACCTATTTTACAACTGCAGAAAGATTTAAGGGGAACCAAGGAACATATCTAGTTCTTTGATTCAGGCTGGTCAGTCTTATTTGTGGCTTCCTGGAAAATGTTCAGAAGCAATGAAAAAAACTGCATTGTTTTTCTGTACACCTCCCCCCGCCTTTAAGCTACAAAATGCAATTTCAGGACGTATTGGCACAAATGTGTTTTTACTGGTTCCTGTAATCTATAATGTATTCAAGATATGGCTGCAGCAACCTGAAAAACAATTAGCGTCTGTAAAGCAGTCTGTGGCCATGAGATTACTTCACAAAATGAAGATTTAACATGCAACTTCCCCAGAAATTAGTTGTGTTTGGGTCTGGCTCTTCTGTTGTTTTCTTCCTTTATTGATCCCTTCAGGCAGAAGGAAACAGTGAGATATCTGATTAAAATGTGTGCAAAACTGTAGGGAAATCCTGCACAGCTGCTAATGCCACCTGATTTGATGTTGGAAATACATTCAGCTAAGTGTTGGTCAGAGCTTCTGAGTGATTTTTAATAGTTAGTTAAATAATTTCAGAAAGCTCCAATGTAGTGCAAAAGCAACAACAGACAGTTCCATTTTTAAAACAAATGGCAAAGTTTAAATGATAAAGCAAATAAATATTTGTCTAGTTTTTGAAAGTATAATTTTATAGCACACATACTGAAGGCAATACGGATTTTTTTTTTCCAAAGTCTGAGTTATTTGTTATTTGTGAAACACTTACTAAGGTTTGATAGATTGTTGAAATATTTCAGTAACAGTAAGTCAAACTGAGCTGGTGATGTGCTACAAAGGTCTGAAAGCACAGGCAAGCACCTCAACACTAATTATTCAGCCTAAAACAAATCTGAAAGCTGTTTAATTTTCCATGTGTATTATGATACAGAGAAGGTGACACGGTCTGCAAAAGGCGTGTATAGGCTTGTTTGCATATTTGCCAATGCATTTGCCAAATGTGTTTTTATAACTCTATTATTTTGAATTTGCAGACTTGTAACAAGGAAAATAAAAGAGGAGCACAGCTGAAACCACCCAGCGTGTTTTGGTGGGATGAAAGTTCAACTTAACTTCATTTCAAAACAGATTTATAAATTGCTACATATTTCTCTGAAAATTGAGCAAGTTTATAATCTTTTTCACATTCATTTTACAGTGAAACTAATACAGGGTGGGAAGTTACTGTTGTTACAATGTGCACATGGCAGATTGGATTCATAATTCAATCCTGTTGCACATGATGTAAATTTTGCTTGGTTTCTTGTGGCACAGTGAGAGTATCCTGAGATGCATTTTGCCTTCTAGTGGTACTCCCTAGTACAGAGTAGTTCTCTATGGGGGAAACGTGGGAGCAACTCAGCCATTTCTGCATTCCGAGCAGCAAAATAAATATTTTTCCTCTACTGGAATGAGAGACGGGGCATGGAGAGTTATCAAATTATTGCCCTGTCAATGCTAAATGCAAGACGTGTGAAAAGAATACCACACTTTAAGACATTTCAGAGTACTCAAAATCCCCTGTCCCTTCCTTTATGAATGCACTACTATTTTGTTGAATGAATACAAGGAGATTTATGGCTCACATCTCGCTTAATGGCCTCTATAGGATATTCTATTACCAGGACACATAATGCTTTACAAAAAGTTAGAATTCTTCACATACCTCTTCTGTACTGGGCCTAATTTTGCATTATTTGTCAACAATCGCTCTCCAAAGTCCTCCCACTGTTGATCTAAATACTCCCAGACTGTCCGTAAAGCCACAGGCAGACGTTCATTTTCCAAACCGTTTGCCAGCTGAAAACACTACTGCTCCTCTGCTGTTTGTTTTTGACCTCTGCCAAGGGTTATCCTCCCAGCACTGCCAGCAAAGAAGGGATAACAAGAGGAATCTCCAATCTATTCCAGGCAAAAGCAGTCACGGCTGAGTTAGTTAAACAGAGTATGAGCCAGAGCAAATGACCTTGTCCAAGACCGATTTGGAAACACTGATGTCGTACGTCCAGCAGCTGGACTGTGAGGGTTGTACCTCCAGCTGGAGGACAGCGATGGGCAGTGGGTGTGAGGTCACAGCCCAGCACCACTGGACATAGATGGTCCATCAATGTCCTCAGGAAGGAACAGAAGAGAATTGCCTAGGGGCAGGGATAGTCATAAAATGCTCTGGTATGCCCACACCAAAGGCTATACCATTCTTCACATGTAGTGATCTCAGAGTTATTTTGATACTGAAAAAATATCTTTAAAGTGTAATTGCACTTTCCCTTTCCAGCTGCCCCATGCTGTGATAGAAAAGACATGGACTGTTACAGATTTGGTTTGGTGTTTTGTTCTCAAACACAGAGGTAGTTCAGACTTTCATGAATGATTACCAGGTGAAGATTGTCAGACTTTTACAAGCAGTTTACAAGTTATTCCCTCGTGCATTTGTGAATATTTACACAAAGGGAATTAGAGAAAAGTGAGTGAATAAATTGCTGATTGTGAGTTATCTTTTGGGGTTACTGATGGATGTTATTAAAATGGAGGGGGGAATGGGTTATAAAAAACACTGTACTTCTAAAAGGGAGTTTCAAAATAAACACAAGCCAGTGAGAGGAATATTATTAACACATGACACAGTTATATAATTTCTAGAACTTCTGTTTGAAGAAAAAGGTCACTAGAAAAATATTTCTTTCCAATACCCTCTAGACATTGGCTTTGTAGTTATGTTTACATTTGCTATTGCAGATTGAGATAATTTCATAGATGTTTCCAGATAACAAATAAAGAACAAAGACAGTGATAGAATGAGCAACATCTGTGTACATAAATAAATTTTTCCTATGGTTAGCTTTTACAAAGCACTCCCAATTTCTGCTACTCACCAACTGCACTTTGCAAGCACAACTCTAAAGGCAAAAGCATTTTATGCATTCTAGTACAAGTCAAGTTTGTGACTGTATTGACTTTGTTTAAAAATATTTGCTTTTCTCTTTTTTAAAAAATCAAAACGCTATTTGAAAGAAATTGCTAAAACAGAGTAACATTGCTATTAACTTCCTTTAAAATGCTGAGAAAGAGGGAAAGGAAAAGTCTATGTCTTTTCAGAAAGATTCATACACATTCATTTTGAGTTTCTTTTTTTCCTTTTTTCTCCTCCTTACTATAGTCTATGTAGAGTTAAAATTTGTTCCGTTCCAAAGCTTGTCTTTTTCATGTCAGCTTATGCTGCCTGCTGTATTACAAAATGCAGTCAGGTTTCAGACTGAAATGGAAGTGAGTTTAGAAAAAACACAGCCAATTTACCTACTCTTTGAGGTTCTTAATAACATTAGAAATACACATGCATCACTGCAAGGTCTCAGAAGAGTGATTTTGTTAAAAGACAATCATCAAATAAAGTATGGATTTTTAACAATCAAAGGATGAAAGTGCACTTAACCTTAGTGGCAGAGTGTGCGTGTAATGACAAATTTCATCTCAAAGAGCTTCATCTGGCTGCTGCTGAAATCAATGGCAAAACTTCCACGTACTTTGGCGAAGAAAGGAATAGGTCAAAAAAGTTATATACTGATTTAAGGCAAACCACTGTTTTCTGCAGATTTAATACAATCTAATTTTTGTGTATCTTTAATATCTAATAGATGAGTCGGGATAAGACTAGAAAACCATTGCATTCCAGATCTTAATTCCACTGTAATGTGTAAACATGAATTGTCCAAATTTTAATTCATTTACACACATCCCATCATAACTGACCCTTTCTTGTTTAAACACCAAGTTATAATTACAGTATACTGTCACTCTGGGGAAAATTATAACAGAAAACACTGGAATAGATAATAGGGCTATGATTGCATGACAGTAGTATTGATGTTGGGGAGCTTGGTCCACTGCACATCTGGGGCCAGGATCTGATCGGTCTGAACAAGGCTCCAGCTTGGTTCATGATTTGCAGCAGGGACAGAAAGGCAAGACTGGTAGTGGTTCAAAGATGAGCAAGTAGTGTGCCTTCCTGATCTTCCCCACCCTGTCAGAAAGCAGTTCTCTTTATTTCATGGGGCTGTTGGCTGCGAAAAGATTTCTGACCCAGATATCACTGCTTTTAGAATTATAAGCTCCATATCTTAAGAGACAGGCTAGCAATGGCCAGAAATTTTCCATTCTCAGGTTGTACCCAAGGACTTGAAAACCCTGCAGTACACTTTGGGTAATAACCTATTAAAGGATTAAACATTTAATAATAGAAATGGAAATCAGAGTTCTGAAAAAAGCCATCTGAGCTCAGTGCCTGGATTGGGATTTTCTCCTGTGATGTTTACCAAGCAATTGGATGGAGGCAGGCTCAAGCACACATTCCCCAGGCAGAACTGAGCACTTGCTTTAGATGTTTTTTATTCTCCTGACTTGTTGGAATAACAATTAAGAGCAAGTGTAGGACATGCTAAATCTCCTTCTTTCATTCTATTCCCTCGCTATTGTGGTCAGTGGAATACAAATGTCACTTTGTCACGCTTCTCTGGGATACTAAATTCTTTATAGTGTAGATTCACTATATGTGATTTGGTTTTCCTGCCCAAAGAGGTTTTGTTTCATTTTGCATCTGGATCTTTACTTGACTATGTCCTTACATTCTGCAGCTCCAAACTAATTTATGCTAATTTAGATGGGTTTAGCATATGTTGGGAATAAATTATGGTTTGCTGCAGAATTTAGAAAATTTTTTTAAAACTCTTTACCAACATATTCACCTATTATTTTTCTCAGTTCATCATTGTCATTATACTTAATTAAAAGTGATACAAAAATGTCACAATGCAGAATGAGATTTCTGAACTATAGAGCCTCACCATACACATCTTTAAATTAATGAGGGGTCTTCAATAGGCATTTCACACACGTGTGTGTCCAGCACTACTTTACATAATAGTTATGAATTCCTGATTGTGTACAGGTAGAAAAAGTGGGATACAAAAACCCTTTTCAGTTTTGCAGATAACTTTTAAGTTAATCCATCTTTTAAGCTGCAGTTTTGGGAGTGTCATTAATGTGATTGTTTTTGCACTACATCTGGTGAGTGTGCAGAGATACCTCAAGCAGCTCAATACATCTTACAGGTCTCAGAAGCAGCACAAACTTCAGAGTAGTTTCATTCATCCTGATACTGAATAGGCAAATTAACCCACGCTGAGCTCCTTGATGTTCAGATACAGATTCACATATCCAGCCTTATCTGTGCCACACTATCTGAGACACCTCAGTCAGACCTTACAGGTTCCAGTGTGAGCACAGATGGTATGATAAGATGGATACCTAGGCCCAAAAATGTCTACCAGGATTTTCAAGTGGCTTTTCTTGTAATAAATAAGTGCTTACAAGACTGTCCTCAAATTACATGTGTTCAACCTCAGCAAACCAAGGTATCAAGTCAGCTTCCTATAAAATCTCTGTCAGAGTCTGTAATAGCCAAGATTCGAATTGACAAATGGGGTTTAATAATGTTACTGAAGAAGCCTTTACCTAGAATTTGCCTTGTATTTACCTGATTCCGGTTTTTGAGTTTGCTTCATTTTGGATCTCCAGTATTACAGGAAAGATCATGCAAAAAAGAAAGCCTTTAGAGATCTAAAGTGATACTAGACCTTTCTAGCTGCCAGACTGTGAACACTTGTTAAGACAAAGTAAAACTCTTTCAAAGATGAAAAATTTGGAATTGAGAATGGGAGTCTACTTCTATAGTCTGCTTCTATAAAGCAGTCCTCTCCAAAAACATACTCACAACTTACCAGGGTTGATGTGGATTCGTAAATAATGTGATTCTATCCCTCCATGAACACACACACAAATTTGATTCCACCCCTCTCTGTCCACTACCACACACACAAATCTGCCTAATTTTTATTCTGACTGTTCAAACAAGTTCCAAATTACTAGAGATGTTATTGTGATTTAATTTTTGTAGGCAGGAGTGCCTATAAGCATTCTGCGTCTGTCTTGCACAACGACTTTTTTTTTATGTGAGGTAAGAGATGATGTGCAGAATGAATCCTATCTGGTCCTGAAAGAGATACTTAATGTTTCCTCTTGTCTTATGATTACTGGCTAGGAGAAAAACATTATTGATTTAAAACTCAAAGTCTTTCTATTTCTTAGCTGTGTTCTGGCACACATTAAACAGACCTGCCATGCTAAGTTTATTTATTGGGAACTAAAGATGAATGTTTTTATTTTTTAAGAGCCTCATCGTTTGGTAAAAATAAAAACACACCTGGTTTATATCCAGATCCAATTTCAACTGAATTCCCCACAGATAGGAAACAAGGGGAGGTGATAAGTTTTTCAGATTATACCTTAAGTCTCCTGGTTGAAAATGACATAGCAGCCTCACAATGTTTCAAACAATTAGAAGAGAGGTGAGGATCCAGGGGAAATAGAAAGCTGAGGCAGCCCAGGATAATAGGTTGAGGTTAAATTAGACAGGACAGATAATCAGACTGGACTTGTAGTCCCTGCTGTCCTCCTGGAGGTAAATTCTGTCCATAAATAAGACTATCAGAGTATGATTCTGTAAAGACATATGATGATCAAGGTCACAAATCAAAAGTAAGGTGAACAAAGTAATCTTTTTTCAACAAATTTAATACACAAAATAGAATAAATTTTACAAGTTCTATGTTCACAAATTCAATCCAGAATAGAACTTCAATTATTTCAGAGGAAGATTCATTCTAAAACATAAAAATACCACAAAAGCATATATTTTTACCGTATATTATAAATTTGCTACTTATTCTTCAGCATTAAGATTTTTGTGGTAGCATATGTATCTTTTTGCACATACTGCTGCTGCTGCAAAATGTATTTCATTCACTATGACCAACAGAAATATGGTGTTTATAGATCAGCAGAAAAGAGTGTGTTCATAAAAAGGACTGTGAAATCACTCAGCACTCACAGCACTTAATATTTTCAAAGGGTTGTACTCACATGAATAGACAGATTGTAATTGACTCTACTACAGACTGAGTGATGAAGATTTATCCCTTTAACAGACAGAAAAAAATTGGTGGGAGGCTGGGGGTGTGGATGGGAAATTACTTGCTTCAACTTCCCTGGTAGAGGGACAACTAGAAGAGACCAGATGCAGACAAGAACCTATGTTCTTTCCACAGCTACAGTATTTCAGTATGTTTATTCTTCTGTGTGAAAAATAAAGAATATGGAAAACCATGCCAATTTCCAACCTTAGTAGCCTTACAAGATAGAATATCCATATCTGAATCCATAAATTCAGAAATATACTGAAATGAACCAAGTGAATTAGCAGACCTTCTGCATTACAAATATAGGTGAACATATGGAGAGAAGTCCACTTGTTCTTGCTTTCCAAATACTCAGGTGGTTCAAAGAGAAAGAGGGGCCACTGGCAGCTTGTGCTACTTCAGTGCATCTGCTGAATGAAATCCTCATTTCTCCAAACCAGGAAAGATAGAGGTGAGATGCCAAATACTCCAACATATAAAAGGCAGGTAACATAGTGGTAAGGTAACTGTCAGTGAGATCACTACTCTGCCCCACAGGAATAAGGGTAGAAGAATGTTTTTGTTCACTTTGGCTCCATTCAGTTAGGAATGGGCATTATGACCACTGGTCTGGTTTGCTGGACAAATCTGAAATCCACCGTTGTTACACAAGTGTCTTGGGTATTTTACATGCCTCTGGGAAGCACTGGATTGAAAAAAGCGCATTCCAACATGCACTGTATGCATGAAAGCTCAGAGGAATGAGGTGTGCGCTACCACAAAACCTCTAGCGTGCCTCTTACAGGGGCAACAGTGTGTTCCTTCTGTTATAAGCAGGACACACAGGTCTGCTTCCCGTGATCTCTTACTTAGGAAGAATATGTTCAGGAGTGTCTGGAAAAAGTATAGTGTTAGATGACACCGTATTCATACAAGCAAGGGATTTATATTTTCCGACAGACAATATTCAGTCAGTAGAAAGCTTACCTACAGGTAGCTGTTGTGCAGATACTGAGCATGCCTGAGTTAGGAGACCACTGGTATAACTCCCAGCAAAGTTATAGCTCTGTGTGAGGGTTTTTTCTTCATGGCACATTCCTGGTGTGCATGGGAAAGCCGCTCTTACTGAGGTGACATTACATGACAAATGGTCCCCCAGCACTCATACACCTTGCTAAAGTATAGTGGGCTCAAGGTCACATATTGAAATGTTGCAGTTTGACAGTACCAGCAGGGGAAAAAAAATTAGGTCTCATCTCCTCTAATCAAATCTCACCTAATACATGACAGTATTGCAGTGATTATTGCAATTTACTCCATGTTAAAGACTGGTTTGCCTTACTCCTTTCCTTCTCTACCATCCCTTGAATATGTAGCCCCACTCTTTTCCATGTAGTTTTCCTATGCTTGAAATTCAAGCCTGTGGCTAACCCACAACATAAGGCTTTCAAGTACAAATCTTGATTTTTCAAAGGGCTATAAGAGGCATGTGTCATCTGGGAAAGTATTCAACAGCTGAGTGCTCTGAGGAGCTTCTAGTCTAGGCATCTTCCAAACTCTGCATATTAAGAAATTAAGCATTTTTGCTTTGAGCCATGTTTAATGTCTCGAGTTTCTTGGGGAATAGGAGGGGTAGGTAATGTGATGGTGAAATAAGTCTAGCGGAAATTTCAGAGTTGAATCTTTATGCTCTGTATCATCAAGGTATAACCAATTTCAAGGTATTTAAGTGATTACATAAAGTTTAGAGGAGCTCTTCATGCAGTCCTTGAGAATGAGATTTTCAGGTATTCTTAGCTTGGATTTTGATACTTGTTGTATCTGATGAACAGACATTGATCCCCAACGCTTGTAATTTTTTTTTTTTCTGAAGATACCGGTTGCTTTAGTACATGCTTTAGTACTTCCCCTAACAGCTTTTGTCTCCAGATGACTGAGAACACACACTGTGCCCTGATGATCTGCAGGGCTTGCCAAGGTAAAAACTGGTCTTTCACCTGCAGGGGACATTCTCATCTCTTCTTTTCTGGGCCATGAAATGATGGCCTCTGGCTGACATCAGATAAGTCCACACCACAGACTCTTTAGGCTCAGGCTTCCAGCATGGCTATGCAGTTCACCACTCAGCACAGACAGACTGATTTATATGGAAAGCAGAATGCTTCCCAATACCCTACAGATAGTCCTGGAAATCACTATATTATATATATGTCCTTGAAGCATAAGGAAACAAAACTCGTGGTACAATACAGCAAAAGTAGGGCAGAGGCTGCCTCTTGGGTACAATATTTGACTACACAAAGATTAGATTCTACCACACTCTAGTTAACCATAACCAAAATATTTTAACAGAAAAGGACTACAGTGACTTTTTTTCTGTTGTTTATGTAAAATCTCTAATCTGAATTATGTTTCCTATTCAGTTACTGGACCGTTGAAAGACATCATGGTAACCAGATTTGAAATACACTTGAGACTGATGAAAAGTGAGGAAAAAAAAATAAAAAATAAAGGCACTTATCCCCCCTTTTTTTGATTGAATTTGATATTACAGACAGATCTTGGATGTGAATCAGACAGGTAATTTATGTCAAAAAAGCTTGCAGTGGTCTGGTCACAAGTGATTTGCTCACAAATAATCAAATACTGCCCATACTTCACTATGCATATGCGTAAATCAACGTCATCCCCTATACCATTCCATTGTAACAGTCTTGCTTTCTCCAAAACAGTATAGTGTCTGTCACTGTGTGCCAGAACATGTAAGAATGTTATATCTGGACACTGAAATAAAGCCCAGTGCTTTAGAGAATGATATCTTATATGCAGATCTCAGAAATTGTGTATCTGCACATGGAAAAAATTCTCTACTGTCTTTTTTTTTCTGTGCTGCTATCAAAGGCAATTGACAAAACAACTATTGATGATCTATTGCTAGAACTTACTATTAACAAAAAGTTAAAATATTAAAGTATTGATACAAATGCTTATTAAAAAAAAAATCTTTGACAAAATTTCACCTTCCGCCTTTGAAGTTTCCTTTCCTGTGTGCCCCAGAGTCAGTGCCTAGTGAATTGTCTCTGCCCCCATGCTCACTTGGACACACAAATCACCAGCACTTGTGCACTACACACCCTAACCCTGCCACTAGAATATTCTCTCTCCAGATTACCAGTGCTGGTTTGCTGAACATCTTCAATATGAGGTGATCAGTAGCGCTTGACAGCCCTCAGCAGAACATCTCAGGGAAATGCAAATGGCCAAGCGGTTCAGTTCAGCTGTCATAACCATCCAGGCTTCTCATTCCTAACCCAGCCTTACCTACACCAACACTTCAGTCTTATCTGATGTTTACATTACTGTAGAAATACTAAGGTAAGTATTTCCACTACTGGCTGCACAATGGCAACCCACAGGCAGATTATTGGTTGTTTCAAAATCAAAGCCCACTTAAGGATCCAAAAAGCCTCACTAGACAACTTGAGATCTCTTTTAAGAGGGAGAAATGTTTTTGTCACTACAGGTGAAAATAGCTCCTAAACACTGGATAAAAGACCAACCACCTCAACATTTCCAGCAAAGCAGTTCTTTGCTTTTAGAAAAGATGTGCAAAAAAGGCGAATGTGAAAAGCCCCAGAGGACAACCTCTACCTTGGGGAGTTCTGCATGTTGTGGGGACTGAAATGGGTGAAGCAGAATCTGCAAGTCATCTGTGTGAGCTGACAGGAACACCTCCCAGCTGTGGACACAGAGCTTGCTTGCAAATACTTAGGTAATAATACAGCTATTTCAAAAGTTCAGTTTATTTCCAGAAAGTCCCACCACATGCTTATTGCTTCAAACAGGGTGAAGTCTGAATTAGATGCAAAAAGTCATCTGAGCCTGCCTAGAAGAGACTTGGAATCTGATATGACCCTTTATCTCCTTTGGCAATAGTACTGCAGCAATTATAAAAGTCTTTTCTTCTGTAGTTGGCAGATAGGCTTCAATACATACTCTGATATATCCAGATCAGCACATACAGACCTTCACTCAATATACCTCATCAAATGTGAGTATTTCAGTCTGCAAATCTGCCCCTTGGATAGCAGGGTTCAAAAGGGATCACTTGAACAAAGGGATCACTGAAAATAGCTTGTCTGCATGTGCAAGAAATTAAAGAACTGATGAAACAATTAGCATATTTTTCAAATGATGCTGTTTGGTCACAAAGATTCAACATTTGGCTTGCCTAAAAATGTAATGTTTACAGTGATTTCCAAAAGGCAGAAGACTCGCCCTTTGGGCAGCCCTATCCAGTTCATCTGTCACAGCTGCTTTGAGGCCAGCAATAGCAAAAGCTGTAGATCTGGAGGAGCTCAGAGCCTTTGAGGAAGAGAGGGTTTTTTTGTCAAAATCAGAGGTATCTAGCTGGTCTTGGGTATTGAGGCAGGGAATTCTGTCAGTTTATTTTGTTCAACTAGTGTTTTCACTGTCTCTCCCCTCTCCTCTCCAAGACACCGGGCACACCTGCTCTTTTGAACATACCACATGCACCTTTAGCCCTCTCAGCCTCTTCAAAGACCTAATCTCCTACTGGGGGCAGTCTTAGGCCATTCCCTCTTCTTTGATCATGCTTTTGTTCATTCAGTATCTCCAAATATCTGCATAGCATGTCAATACTGAGTCAGAGGGGCACAGTCAGAGAAGTTCTTCACGGATCAAAGAATTTCTCTTAACAAATACAATAAGACCATTTAATTCAGGGGACACTGACTCTTTCGGGGCATTTTCATAAGCCAGTGCAACAGAAAATTAGGTTCCTAATACATAGTATTTAGTATTACAGCAGTAACATTTAATTTTTTCATCCCTTTTTGTTAAAGAATTTTTACTTTTCAGAAAGAAAATGCCGAAAACATCAATTGGAGCATATGAGATCTATGAAATCTGGGGAATGAGAGATTGGAGTCAATATTGCATGTGTTGTACGGGAATTAGCTTGCATTCAGGGTCGTTTCAAAAAAGTGCTGAGACTTAACTTATTTTCTACTCAATAAAGTTTATTGAACAGCAATATTGCTCTATCTCAATAAGCTTATTTAATGTTCAGGCCCATGCAATACCTCTGCCCAGATCCAATGTGTACCTCGCCTTACATACATTTTTGCTACAGCTGTTTGTATGAGCAGGATGGCTCAAGGGATTATAAATTGCAAAGGAACATAGAGCATAATGCTAATACTTGGTGCCCTTCTGCAATGCACAAGAAAAACACTCAGGTTCCCTTTGAAATATCTGTAAGTGATCATTTTCTTCAGTGGAGAGAAACAGAAATTGAAAATTGTACCCCTCATTGAGAACCCAAATAGCAATGAACTCCAGAATCTAAGGCATGTCCACTGATTATCTATTAATTATCTGAGATTTTTGCCCTCCTCAATCCTTGCAGAATTGTGCTTTGCTGATAATCATTACAAATGTCTCTTCAGATTTTGTAGGGATATATATACAAATGACACTGTAAACACAGAATAGAGCACAGCGTTGAGGCAGATAGAGTTTCTTGCCTTAAACTGCAGGGTACTTCTGCTGAAGCAAAGTAGTCATTTCCCAATTATTATGTTAGTGCAAGATAAATATTAGTTAACAGAAGAATCCAGCTGCCAAGCTCAAAAACAAAAGAAAAAGACAATGTCATGTCATAGAGATTTTCCTGCTGCTTAATTCTCCTGTCTGCTCCTGTGCAAACACTCACCTTTTTAATGAGGAAATGGCCCGTAAAGCTGCAAAAATGAAAAATGGGATATATATTCAATTAGCTGTAGTACTGTTGGCACACCACTTCAGGTCAGCTGGAAAGCTTTGAAAAGCAAGACATTTGTAACTTAAAGTAGAAAATCTGAATGCAAACTCAGCTGGCTTAACTGCGAAGCTCTTTTGGCAAACCACTGGAAAACATAATTGAATGCAGCCCTCCTGGGAAGGAACCCTAATAAACTGGAGGACAACTTGTCTGCTAGCATTTTGATTTTGCCTTCACAGTGTTCAGGTCTTTGTGCGATTACAGAAGTAAGTTTCACTTACAGGAATGATTACCCTACACAGTTACAGGTAAGGGCCTGTTTTATCCTCCCCCTGCAGCTAACATCCATCAAAGAAATGGCTTTCTATACATAGCCTGCTTTCCATGAGCTTATTTTCAAAGGCTGACCATCATTTTGCAGGCACAGGCGACACCTGCACAATTTAGTCTGGCATATTTTTGTGCTTACAACCCATACCAGGGTAACAAATGTGATGAGCTGCACCTGACTGAGTGGCTGCTGTGCAGGCAGAAAACAGAGGCACATTTTAGCTGCCAGCCTGTGCTGCACCTGCAGGAACAGTAGTTATGCCAGTGACATTATGTATCTACACAGGAATAAAAGGTGAGGGACATTGCTGTAGGGGAACTGTAAGGGAACACATGGTCTCAATTCACTACCCATGACAATCTACAACCATAATAAGCCCCGTCTAGTCAATATCCTTACAGAAACCTTATAAATACTAATTTTTTTTTCAGCTGCTTGTTTGCCAAATCCTAGGGTATTTGTGCCAGCAACATCTACTCAGAAAAATACTGCCACCTGTGATGTGATTCAATGCAAATCCCATCTTTGCACAAATTTTCCCGTTTAAGGTAGATAATTGTACCAATGCACTGAGCAAGACTCCTGATATTCTGTGGCATTCTGTGGCTCTCCCATTCCCCACAACATAGCTACAATCCTCATCCCTCAAAACAACAGGTACAACATGTGATAATCCCCTTTCCATGTTTAGTTATGTTTACAGTTCAGGAGATTATAACATGCCAGAGCAGCTGCTTTTGGATCAGGCTATAAGAAGCACAAATGTAAGCAAGATCTGAAAGAAGACACAGATCTTTTACACTAGAATTTGTTTCCATGATCAGTTTAAATGACCCATGCACAGCCACTCAGCTAGCAGGAAGCAAACTTCAAATTCAGATTCCAGCTTGCCTGCAGATTCATGTGATGATATCCGTCTGTAAGAGATGGCTAGAATCAACTGGGACTTCTGCTGGATGGTGTCTGAGAATCAAGCTCCTGGGAGGTACTTAGTATAATTTCATTCAGGAATAGTCTCCAACACCTTGATTTAAATTAAAAATCATAAGGTTAAACAAATTCCTTGTTGCACAAAGTGGTGGTAGACTTTAATTTCTGGTTTAGCCTGTGACATTGCTTATCGCATATATAATGATTACTGTCTGTCACTATATTACTGTAAGTCAGAGTGACACAGGCATATTTAATTCACGTTCAGTGAGGACCAGGTTCTCAGGCCTCACAAAACCTTTGCTGACACAGGCCTAAGCTAAGGAAAAAACATAGCAACTTACTCATCTTTCCTGGCTTCAGGCCAGAGGCAGGGCAGTGTGACCCCAGAAAATTGTGGTCATTCTGGCAAGTTAGACAAGGTTTACTTGCCTTGCAGTGCAAGGCACCTAAAAATCTGAGACAGTGCACCTAAAAACCTGAGACAAAGCATCACCAAGCAGCACAAGATGAGAATCAAGCCTACTTTCTTTCTTCCCTTTTCTTCTCTTTTAGTATCTGGGAAACCCTATCCAAGGCATTAATCTCTTCTGAACTGCAACAAGCTTCACTTTTCTTTGTATTATTGAAATCCCTTACAGTTGCTCTGTTTTGTTCCACATTAGTTCTTGCAATTCTTATGCAGAATTAATCTATTGATTTCAGTAACTTTCCCTCTTTCATTTGTCCCGGTTATGTTAAACACTATGAACATTCCAGAAAAAAAAAAAAAAAAAAAAGGTACATCTGAAGTGCTTCAGACAGGCTGGCACAGTAGTCCCTGGAGGTAGTTTTAGATGCTGCAGATTGGGTTGACATTTTCCTGCCAGGGTGCAGCACTAAGAAAAACAAAGTCCCAGCTGGCACAGACAGCTCTGATAGAGAACTGAAATTACCCTGTACTTTCTTAGGTAATGCCCTGGCTGCATCTGACACTGATTGTTATATTCAGGCTTACTTTATATGCATTTCTTTCACAATCAGGGACATTAGGACTGTGTTCTATCTTGATTACAAACCAAAGTCACAACCATATATATGTCCTTGTTTTGTTTTTCACCCAGTCCTATTCCATACCCAGTTGTAGGAAACCATTTGATAGGGCCAGACTTCCTGCACTGACCACATTTACATTGCATCATTAGGCTTTACTGAGCATGCAACCAGAAATGCAGAACACTGCCTTCTACATATAAATGTACTTCTTGAGAAAGGTATTTTAAATGTATTTAATCAGAAAGCTAAAAAATAAAGAAGTGGTTGATCATAATGCTTCACAAAATGTTTGGTAAACTGCTAAGAATCAGATCTTTGAAGGCACTGTCAAACAGGTTTACTTATTATATAACAAGTCACTGTGAAGATTATAGTGATTCCTCCTACTCAGGCTTTGGAAGATGGAATGGCTGGAACAAATCAGTAACATGCAGTAAATTATCATAGACCATCTTCAAGAGAATGTCAGAAGCCAGGAGAATGGGAGCAGCAGCAGCATCTCAGAAGAAATACTATCATGGAAGATAATATTCTAAATAGCACTAAGCCACCAATAAAAATGTGAAGTGACCAGACACAAGGCTGAAATCATTATTCAGAAATTCCCACTCAAAACATGAGATAAACCTTTCACTCACACACTTGATATTTCCAGAAGGAGCAACTGTTCAGGAGGACTCTTGATTCTGTGTATAAGGCAACTGGGAAGTAGACCCCAGATGGAATAGGTCAGCTCTAGCCAAGCTGCATTCTGCTGGAAACTCTACAAACTCTTCATACAAATAAGTGGATCTGTGCCAGTTGGCAGAAGCTGAAGGCCTATCTCTGCCACTTTATTAATCTTGAACTTTAAGATCAAACCAAATTTCATTATATGTTAAGGCAAAAGCATTGACAAATAATTTAACAAAGTAAGTTCATATTCAAAAGGAAGTAAAGGTATGAAATCAACCTTTCATTTGTCAACTGGTCAGCCAGAGAAAAGCATGAGTAAGCCTTTCAGTAGAAATGGTAACCATCACCACAAATGTTGGCTCCAATGGAACTAGGAAATTGAACCACTTAACTTACTAGCAACATTCAGAGTGTGCCATCTGTGTCCGATTCAAATAATCCACCCCAAGGTATACAATCTAACTTTGTATTAACCTGAAAATCTGTGTCTCTCTGTGGCAGTTACCTTCTATACAGTTTGAGGGGACGGGGCGGGGAGGAGCATTGTTTTGCTTTTGGGGATTTTTTTTTTACTTCAGTTCAAGAAAACAGTAATTATTTTCAGCTTTCCTCATAAGTATGAAAGTTGAAACATTCTCCAGATTTTACTGAAGTCAGTGAATGTTTTATTAAATACAGGTAGATTTATTGCTTTTAATGGAATAATATAAAAGTTGGCTGTTTCCTTCAGGTTCAGGTACCTTGAACAGTCATAGGCCAAAACACGAAGATTTGTGTACTCTTTCCTTTGGGTAACAGTTTATCTAAATACTAAATGAAAAAGTTAAGAAACTCCTTACTCTTTTCTGTTCATTTGTAAAATTGTATTCACTTACTCCTGCAATGCTGCAGAGTATTTTACAAAAAAAAAAGTTGTGCTGTAGTGTGACACAACAAACTGCAGATCCAGTACTGTCTGCATTTCCATCCACTCTTCACATTAAGAAAAATAACTGGTGCATTTTTCAGAGTAGCTTGCCTAAATGGTACGAGAGGGCAGGCAGTATTTTTGAACCAAGGAGAGGAAAGAAAATTCTAAAGCTGAATATCTTCCCCTTAGGATGTTCTAAGTAATGTCCCATTAGGCCTAGGTCAATTACAGTTTCAGATATTATTGCTTAGGAATTATAACTTCATACCACAAAATGTCTGTTCTATTACTAATACAATAATGCATCACATTTCTAAAAACAATTCTGGATCAATGGTCAATAAAGACCATCAAAAGGATGCAAAGGCGTATAATCAAGCTTTTACCTTGCTTTAGTAACTTCTAGGCCATTAATATTTCATTACCTATATTAAGAGGGTTGGTTTTTTTTCTGAGTTTATGCCTAATGTAGAATTCTCTAAAGTGAAATATTTGCCAGTGGCAATCTCTTTCATGCAGTATTAGCATATCCAATTCTTCCCTTGTGGGATGTTTCAGCATATAATATTAATTCACAATTAGGTAATGTACTCATTTTAGCATTCTCCTGTGTTCTCATTAATTAAAAACCTGGTACAATCACTTGTAGTCTATTCAATTTTACTTTGTTTGCTTTGCTTTGACTTTTTTTTTACTTTTTTTTTTTTCTATCTTATTTCCAGAGTGAGGCTGCTCTTTAGTAGAAAACTTTTACCAATGCCTGCCCCATATTCAGCACAGTATTCAGCAGTTACACGTGTGGATCCAACAGCTTCAGGTAGGATAGTATTTTTCTAATTTTGTATGGTGTACTTCTATTATCTATATTAATATAAATATAATTCTAATGTAACAATAATTTTGGTTTGATGTAGGATTTTTTCTATTGTCTTTTTTTTCACAATCCAAGGTTTGAAACCATGTCAATTTCCTTTTTCTCTTCTCAGAACCAGTCATGAAATGTCTACAAAATTGCATTCTCACTGAAATTCTCAGGTGAATTGTACAAATTACAACCTGCTCACCTCCCCATTATGCAGATAATTATGAGTTGTTACTTAAATCTTCAAACAAATTTTGATTGAGGAAATGAAATAATTAAGTATGAGACATAAAATAGTGGAGAATCATCCTTCAATAGGTTTCATTACATGTTCAGTTCTCATGAAAAAAGAAGGGAGTCATTGCGATGAATGTTACATACATAGAGTAGTAGGTGAACAAAGATATAAAGGCTGTGCCACCTTTCAGAGGTTACAAACTGCTATTTCATAGTTAGTGCTGGCTGGGACAGAGAATCTGGTATGAAACCTCATAGTTTGAACAGAATTTTCTTTAAAAAAGTCAAAACATTTAGGAGTATTTTACTAAAAGTTTGGGGATTTCTCTTTTTCTGTAAGTTAATGCTAACAACTATATTCCTTTCTATATTTAATGGCTTGCCTCTAGGATTTCTTTTGCTATAAGTCTTCTTGTCTCAAGTTTTTATGACCAAACCTTATTTCAGTGGTTAAAGGATGGGACAAACTATTTTAAAGATGAACTTAAATAGAATAAAATAAAATTTTTTAAAAGGTAAGTAATTATCAGAGCAGTATCTAACTTACACTCTACCAAGCCAGAATCCAAACCCCTTCAAAGAAAAGGGTATTTGTTAAGGTTTTGTTGTTGTTGTTGTTGATGACTGCCCTTTTTTTTTTTTTCTTTCAGGACTCTTTTAAAACCAGATTCTGATTAACTAGTATCAGACAGGCTGCTCCCATTTATTCCAAAAGGAATCATGGAGTTTACATATTTATAACATATAGATGACAGGTTGCCTTGTGTTTCAGAGAAAAAATTGTGGTAGATCAAAACAAAAAAAAAATTAACTGCCAACATTTCTTTCTCAGCTGAAAGAAAATAAGGTGAGAGACCAGATAAGAGGCAGATGGAGAAGCAAAGAAGACAAAGGAACCTGGTAGTAGGTATTGTAAAAGTAGTTGAGCCCAGAAACCCTAATACTCAGAAGACTGTATGTTTCTGATAAAGCAGATGAGGCTCTAGAAGAGAAGAAAAAAATTAATATGTGAGTGAGTTGAAGAGAAAACAGAAATATGCAGACTGAGGGCCCCACCAAAAACCAAGTTCATGTTAAAAAACTGCAAGCCAGAATATCTCAGGAAAATTAATGAGAAACACAGGATTCCAATGAGCAGGTTAAAACCAGGGAAGCAGTAATAGCAGTATGTGCTTTGCAGAAATTGTGGAGATCTCACTAGCCATGAATTTGCAATATAATATGACCGAAGGGAAACATAAAATCCAAGTAACAAACTCTGGCAGCTAATCACAAAGAAGAGAGAAAATAGTTCCTTATCTACAATCTACATGGCTCTGCTACAGCTGTATCTGGAGTATCTCATTAATTAAGAGTAACTTATGGCCAAAAATATATATATGCTGTGAATGGGGAAATGCAGAAGAGAGGAAGAAGAAAAAAGAAAAAAGAAAAAGGAAAAAAGAAAAGGAAAAGGGAAGGGAAAAAGGAGAAAAGAAAAAGAAAAAAGACAAAAAAAGAAAGAAAAAAGAAAAAAAGGAAAAGAAAGAAAGAAAAGAAAAAAGAAAAAAGAAAAAAAACCCCTCTTTACTGGGTTAATTTGGGCTGGTTGATGGGACTGAGTGGGACAGACTTAGGAGAAAAGATTAAATAGATACAGTAAGGTTTGGGGGAACTAAAGTAACCAGGTACAAACAGTACAAACACTAGAAGTAAAAAATACAGTCCTTGTTGGATGACAGGAGCAGATTCCAGATATCTAAATGTCGTTTTAGAAAATTACCTGGATGCTATGTTACTGTACAGACAGCAACACAAACTTTCTGCTCATAGCCCTCAATCTGGTTCTTATTTCAGCTCCACTAAAAAGACTAAACTCTCCATGATCTCTCTTGGCAAGCAGCTCTTCCCCACTGCCAGTAATTTGGAGATATCAAGAAAACCCCACATACTTTTCCAAGAAAAGGAGGAGGTTTAGAGTGGAGGAGGGCCACAGAAACAAACAGATAGATATGGCTCAGTATTTATATTCATGAACACTGAATCAGGAAGGTATTTGCTGAGCCTCCTCAAGCAGTGTCTCTTCAAGAACTGCTCAACTTTAACCAGACACATCTCTCAGAGCTTGAATGAGGCTGCAGAGAACCAGCTCACCATCAGCAGTCATGCTGTGGCATCTGCGTGCCTCAGCCTCTAGCCCAAAGTCCCAGGTTCCTCTTTGAACTGAAATGCAGCCCTGAAAAGCAGCAAGACCACACTGGACTGAAGACACTTTCAGTATTATTTTCAGTATTAAGGGATTCAGCTTTGCATAAGGAGTTGCAGCAGGTTGTCTGACTCCCTGGGCTGAATGCGTCTCCACCATAGCTGGCAGCACATTGTGGGGAAGAGGAATTGAGACAGTTTGGGCACAGTCATGGCTACTGCCATGGCAGCATGGGCTCATCAGCTGTGCATGCAGTAGTCCACTGAACCAGCTTCCTTCAGACTATACAGGAGGTGGAAGTAGGTCATTCACGAGCAGGTAACAGAAAAGCAAGACTGTAACTGACTGTGTTGTCTAATGAACAGAAGAGACAGCTTCAGGAAAAAAAATCCCATACCAAAACCAAAAAAAGACCCTGCCATCACATTTTCAATATACAACAGAATCTTCCAAAGCTCAGTTGCCATAGAGGCTTGGCTTATCTCCACAGTTTCAAACAAGTGGTTTGTACATAGCCCTGCAAGTAAAGACAATGGTCTTTACATGCCCCTTAAAACAGTGTTTGAATCTGAGGGCCAGAGCTGCTAAATATCCTTAGCAAACCTGTTGGGGGTTGCAAACAGTGCTTCTCTATTAAAAAAAAAAAAAAAAAAAGAAAAACCA
>VZRN01004254.1:2163125-2183798 GCA_013397935.1 Dasyornis broadbenti | reverse complement strand
AAAAAAAAAAAAAAAGGAAAGAAATAAGGGAAGCAAGATTACTCTGTATCCATGACTACATGACTACACACCATATCATCAATACCATGTCCCTGAGCAGCTGAGAGTGTCTGACATATTTTGGAATTTTAATGAAACCCATCAGGGAATATCTGATAGGTAAAACATCTGGAAATCAAAAATCCAGGGAGTTGTATAAAACTCGAGTGAGGACTGCTTCAATTCTCACTTTTGTCACACCTTTACGGATTTTTAAGCGCATTTCTACCTTTCAAGTTAGCTCTGCCAAACCTGCTGTCAGAGCAGTTTGGTTATTATCCATTCCTAGTTGATGCTATCAAGCTGACCTATGGTGAGGCAGGGCTGTCAGAGTAAGCGGATTCCAATGTACAGTAGTTGAAATAATAAATGATAGAGGCTATACACCAGAGAAAACTGTGATTATATCATCATTCCAGTGCCCATTAAGCTCTGCAATTTTGAGCTATTGAAAAACTGAGACGTCATTTCTGCAACATCTAAGTGTTTACTTGAATGTAATAAAATCCACCATCTTAACACGGATTGCTTCTCAGGACCTGCTTACTGGACTTCTATCTATATAAACATTCTAGGAGGTTACTTACCTCTATCAGACTTTTAATTAATAATGTGAAGCTATATTGTTTTGGAAATGCCAAGATCTCAGTGGCTCCTTTCTGTGTCTGCAGTGACCACGGCATTGGGATTTATACCAGGAGACTTTCCAAAGCCTGTGAAGTGCTCGGGTGCCTAAATCTCGCTTTCAGAAATCTTGCAAGGACTGGCTGTGAAAATTTCCCACACTGTCCTTCCACTCTTTGGACTAGGACAGAAGTACAGCAAAACTGTACTTTTAGCACTTCTACTCTTCTTCTGCAACAGAAGAGCGCAGTTAACTGAATTATCTGAACTTTATATAGGTTTACATTTCATTTGAAGGTATTTTTGGAAAGCTTTTTTTTATTTTTCCTGGACTTGCTCTTCCTGCATGAAGTCGTAAAACACATGTAAAATATAAAAGTGAATTTCACCATCTATCTGTACCAGATTGTGCCACACAGTCATGGCAGAACTTAATAGAGAATTGCTGGGAGTCTTCGCATGGATTACTGTGGACTTTATGTTAGATCCTGAGAAATCCAAACCCCTCTTTTTCTACTTAGCCAACTTCCACTTCTAGTTTTGTGTCAGCTGAGTCATGAAAAAGAGAACTCAGCCCTGCTGAAGTAAGGGTACCCAGGATAATCAGTCAGGGAAGAGATCTTAATACATAAATGCTCTTGGGGAGAAAATTTAAAGAAACTCTTTCATCTTTGACCCAGAGGCACTTAATGAACCTGGACAGAATGTAATGTTTCTAATTGGAGAAATATGCGCTCAAGAACCATCTGAATGTTCATGTATGGGCTATGAATTAGCTGGAAATCTGGCTCAATGTAATGAAAAAAAAAAAAAATCCAGAGCAGGAAGCAAAATGTAAACCAGTCCTACCAAGAAACTGATGACAGAAATGCTGCACAACGGAACAGAATAAAGGGACAGACTGCAGATGCAAAATACACTTGCGTCTTTTCAAAATCACATAAATGGAGGACAGAAATTATTCAACCAATGCTTCTAAGTTACAAGGAAAGGATATGCATAAAAATGCTTGCTAGTGTTCGAGGAAGGGCAAATTTCAAAGTAGTGTCTCCCTGGAAGCATTAGTTGTTATCTGAAAATAAGGGATGATAAACCAAGCTTGAGCAATTTTAGATTTTAATCAAGATTTAGAGCTAAGAAACTGACTATTTGACAGTTGAGACTTCACTATCCCACATATATTCACAAGGGAAGGCTGCAGATAGCAGAAAGAGATTTAAAAGTACTTTGATATCTTCCTTTCTGATGTTACTAGCTTCAGCAAAGTTCTTCCTGGTTTATTCACTGTTAATGACAAAGGAGAAGAAAGCTTTTATTATTTAGTTTCTGAACATGTTTTTCCACTAAAAAAGGTGAAATGTGTCTATTACTCAAGATTAATTTAATTCTGACCTGTTAATCCTCACTGGATTATGCGTTTCTTTGTTTATTTTCTTCTGTCTTTACCTGTAACTGTCAACCCTGAAGTTCCATGGGTTTTAGAAAACAAATATTTAAAGGAAAATGTTATTGTGTGTTGCTAACACTCTGTTTTCCACTAGTTTTTCCATGTTGGACACTATATTATACTTCTCTATTTTCTTGAGTTAAAGTGGTGGCCCAGATAAAGATAGAAAGGTAGCATCAGCAACCAGAAGATAGCCTGTTTTCTGTGTTATTTGATGTTTATTTTCCAGTTGAGCCTGTTTTCTGTGTTATTTGATGTTTATTTTCCAGTTGAGCCCACATGCATGACCAAAGAGGTTCACATTGCTGTTCTTAGCCCAGCTCTTCAAGTTATTTCAAGATATTAAGCAACCTAGACAGTCATTGTGGAGGCCCTCCACTTCCTTTATACTCTTTTTGTGTCAAGATCCAGTTTGAATATTTAATCTTGTGGAAAGTTAGTACACAGATTCCAATGTAAATCTCCCCCAGTCACTACCCAGGAAATGCTGGTGCCCTACAAACACTGAAGTTTTGAGAAAACCATTGTGTAAGAGAATCCTAAGATACTCTGTGCCACCATTGATACAGAGCTAGTCCCATATTTCTTTGCTTCTATTTTAGACTTTTTTCTATTTTATCATCTTCCTTTCCTTCACTAATAGTGTCAGTCTCCCCAGTTACAGTACCTCAAATAGCTGCATGATTTTGACAGCTGAAATATCTTATCTCTGAGTTTTACTGCAAAAGGCAACAATCCTGAAGACCACATGTTATAAAAACACAAGACAAACAGCTTCAAGATATAGCAAACTTAATCTTTCCTCAGGCCTGATTTAAGAAAAAAACTTACACTGAGACATAAGGACAAGTAATAGTGAAATACGGATGATGACATCTGCAATGACTCATTCCTCTAGTAAAATAGTCTCCTACAAGTGCTATGCATTTTTTAAGTCAATAATTTGTAGCCCTAGAAAGTTAAGGAAAGCCACATTTACATGGGATGGAGATAATCTGGATCTGAAATGAAAGATGTGACTCATAATAAATGACAGTTATGTATTAGATTGCACTTTTTTTCTTTCCTCTTCAGTTAGCCAAAAATTATGACGATGTTATTACTCTATTTTTCTGAAGAAATACCTCACTTCCTCCTTGTCTTCTACATTATCCTTCTCTGGTTTTCAAGTTAGAATATTGAGAAATATATAAAATTTATTTTACAATTTACAAAAAAAATTTCTTGATTAGAAGAGAGCTGGAAGCAACGGTGCCTAACTGTAGCACACCTTTACTATTACTAGAGACTCAGATATATACACAGAGACCGCAACAAATAATCCTTTTCCTGTTCCCTTCCTGGACAATCTGTTTGGCCCCAGCACAATTGTTGCGGAGCAGAAAGGCCTTACAAAATGAGGGCCTTGTTGCCCTTGTAAAATCCTTGCTCTCTTCTGCTAACTTGGCTAACCAGAGAGCATTCTGGGAATGACTCAGCTAAACTAGAGGTGAAAAACAAGTTACATAACTGGAAAACAATTGTTAGAACCAATAAGTGCTTACACCATGGTTAGTTGGTTACCCCTGATGCGTATTCCTATCCTGGTTTATGGTGGTTGGTTAATCACATTTGTTGTGCCTCACAAGTATGTAAACTCGTAACAAAGTAACAGTTTAAGAACCCTGGATTTTTGCAATAAAGTGTCATCACTTATCACCATCTTGTGGAGTCCATGCCATTAACCACCGCACACAACAACTCCATATGTTCTAAACTTCCAGGGTGAGCCATTGCATTCCACCTTTCTGTCCATGGCATGTGTTTTGGCAGAGGAATCCTGCCAGAGGAAAAGGGAACACCTCAGCTCAAGACCTGCAAACTCTTAGCATGGATGTGGATATTACTCTCAGAAACCCCAGTAGCTTAATAAACTAAGCATTTCACCTTCCAGAATATTAGCCATGCAAGCACATGAGGTTTATTGAGAAATTCAATGCAATGTATGACAATGACTCAAATGGATACCCTGGAAAACTCTGAACACGAAAATCAAACTACTTCAGTTATGCTTTGCAAAAGAAACACCCAGAGTTAGACATAGTTCTAAAAAGACTTGACCTCTTCACTGCTTCAAAAACCTGTTTGGGCCCAGGGCAGAGCTCTCTGCAAACTCAAAAGGTCATGCCTCTGCATAGGGACCCTTTTTTCATGATCTAAGTTATATTTCTCTGTTCCCACTGTTAAATAGGACTCTCTGATTGTGATATTGCGCATCTTTAAGCCGTTCCTCACCTTTTCCTTCAAAGTCTGAAAGAAGATAAATGGTTTGTGAAATGAAGCCAGTCTTCAAACTTTGGGAACTAGCGCTCAAAGCTAACATTCCAGAGCATCTTGTATTTTCCACCCTTGCTGTTCACTTGACTTTGAATCTGAGGAGAATATCTGCTCTTTAAAACATGGCATCTGTTAACTGCATTGACAGAGTAGGCAGAACGAACAAAGACCAGAGAGACTAATCCTCTGTTAATGGAAGATGTCATATCTCCACAAAATCAATTTGCTGAGGCGACAGCCTGTCTGTTGCTTTTGGTGAAAGTCACAACACCATGGGTAATAGCTTCTCAGAGACGAATTACCTTCTCTTATATATGAAAATTAGTCACACCATAATTGAAGACATTTTAAAGCTTATATTTGACTGCATATTGGCAGTCTTTGGCCATGTGAAATTGTTTTTCCTAGTTGTGGGTTCTGGGATGTAAGTTGCAAGAAGCAAACACAGACCATGTATGTCAATGACCTTACCATCATAAGACCTATTTGGGACTGATTCTGTTTTCTGAAATAAATCTAGAGTGATGTTTTCTATCAAGTTAATTGCAGCATCCTAAAACAAATAAGGATAACAAAACCCATTCACTCCTTTTTTACATCTAATTTGAATGTTATTGAAGTATTCATAGGAATTTCTATCTTCTAATGGCAGAGATCCTGAAATGCATCATGCTAGTGCAGTGCATGCTAGTCCCAAAATGCACTAGACTAGTGAGGACTACATTTTCTAGACTCTGTAAACTAACTTGCAGCATGTAGAGACTTCAATAAATTAAGTGGTTTACATATGTTAAAACTAGCTTAATATGTGTGTGGAAGCTTTAGTAGAAGAGTGCTGCAAGAGAATCAATTAATGGGAGTCTATTCAAAGGTGTAAATTAAGACAGGTAACCTTAGTTACTTTACATAGCTTCTCAACAGGCAAGTTAAGTTACTACGTAGATTCCATTTCCCACTAGAGGGAATTAGGTGATGTTGGAAAATCTAAGGGACTCAAATGATTAGGAATTTAAAGTTTACAAAAAGGCCAGAGTATAACTTATTCATCAACTCTTTGTCTCAGACCTGAATGCTTTTAAACATTCAGAAAATATTTAATTTCCTGAAATTAAAAGGAGAAATTATTAATTCAGTGTGTTTGTTGCTTTTTCATTTGTTTTTGTATCATTTTGTGAAACTTATTTTTTTCTTTAATATTTCAGTTGCTATGTTCCTGCACACAGAAGTGGGGAGAGCTGCTGTTTGGTCAGGTGGGACACACAGCTGCGTGGCCGCTCTTCCACAGCATAGCACACAGCAGGGAAGCTGGAGGAGGATATAGTCTCCTGAGCCTTTTAATATAGTTGCCTCCCAAAAGCATATTTGAAATAAACACAGTAGATGCAGAAGCCATACATTGCACTGTTGATGCACCTCAGTATGAGAAAAAAGCCCCCTACTGTACATCAGAATGAACACATGTTAAAGAATTAGGATCATCACTGTTTGTCATGTCAAAGAGAAGGGATTTGGGTTGATAAGAGTTACTTCTGTCTTTGACACCTGTAGACTCTGGCTTCCCAAGATTTATGGCTCAGATTTCATTTGACGACAGTCTCTAACCTCTTAATTTAGAGATGAATAGGTGAATACATCTCCAAGACAATTCCTGATGGCAGGATTGTGATGCTATCCCTCTGTTTTGCACAAGGGATTAGTTTCCTAATTTGGGTTTGGAAAGAGGATAGCAACAAGTAAATCATTTTGAATGAAGACATCTTTGGACAAATTCTGGAAAGCACTATGGACTGAAGAATCTTTGGTCTTTCCTCAGGCTATTCAGGAGATGGGGAGAAGCCAAAGAATTCTTTTTCGCTTCCCAGTACTACTGTGTGTTGGGTCAAGAGAGAGCTGGTGCCTGCAAATAACCAGCAGCGTGCACCCGGAGAAGAGTTTAAGAACAAGATATGAATAAAGTTACTGTTCCCCTAACCTTCTTCAGCAAGTGTCAATGATTTATCAATCATCTTCTCTTTCAGTGCATTCCCTCTGCAAAATTGTTCCACTCAACACCTAAATGCACATGAAGCACCTAGAATTCCCAAGTATGTCTGGAAAGAAGACTGGGAGATTTTTTAGTGAAAAATTTCTTTCCCCTCCAAGGTGTTAGTTCATCAAGACCAATGCTTTTTCTAACAGAAAGCCCTAAGATCACATAAATTCTCTTCCCTCCCTAAAAACATGCTTTAGAAATTATAAAAATATTTCCCAGGAGTGAAGGGTGGGAGATTATTTTCTTCATCAAGACAAGATTTTGGGGTTTTATTTTGGTATTACTGTTATTTTTTTTATTAGGCTGACTATTAACCACCGCAACTATTTTTAATGCTAAAAAGCTACGTGAAGTATTTTGACAAATAAACAACAAATTTATTAATTTTCACTTATTTTTTTAATAACTCTCTGTGTTAAAACAATGTTATATATTTAATCTGTGAAAATTTTTCACAAGGTAGAAAAAAATCTTTCTTTTGCAGATATAACTAAGCAGCAACATATATGCACCTTTGCATGATGGTTCTTTCCCTTGTTTTCCTTTGAATCTGTTCCTATCTTTCCTAAAGGCAGGTCTTATTCATGTCATAGAGTTGAGTTCTAAAAAAACATGTTTCAGGTTTTTAACACTAAAAGTGGAGGATTTAGTCATGCAGGCAGTCAGATGTTTAGGATGTCTAAAAACAAGCCTGATCTAAGAAAGTTTTTTAGGCTATTTCTTTAGTTAAGGGAAAATTAATATCAGCTGTACAGGGTGTTGGTTCCAGAACAGTGTCTAAAATATATGGGATTAATTATCTTGAAGACTTGACTACAGGCTGACGATAGAGCATGCCAGGTAAATGGGTGAGACTAGATGAACAAATCTGAGATATCTAAAGTTATATGAGACTAATGCTTTCTCTCCTTCCAGTGAAGTTAATGGAGAACATGGAGGATTTCTTAACAGTATTTAAGTTGAGTACAACTTAATTGAGGATTTCTTAACAGTATTTAAGTTAAGTTTTTTTAAATTCCTAAACAATTTTAGGGATTTTCCCTGCCTTATAGTTTTGACAATGTTTCTCACTAACGTAAGAAAGCTTTTGTTTTCCTAAATCCTTTGATTTTATTGTTTGAACTCAGCATCACCCAGCAAACTTGGTTCAGCTGTCACACTGTCATCACAGTACCATACGGGAAAAAAAGAGGAGAATATTGTTGTCCTCACTTCATTGAAGAAGACATGAGGGCATATGGAGATGAAATGGTGCTCCAGGTCTCCCAAACTTTTGAGAAATTATCAACAGAATACCAGATAGTTGGTAAACTGTTACTAGAAACAGAAACTAAAATTAAATAGTAGCCCAGAAGATATCCCCCTATGCAGCTACATAAAGACTCCTAGATGAGGAGTTCATGGATTCTTTTTTTAGTCCTGCTTATTTTCTGATTGTGAGTGATCTCTTAAACATGCACACCTCTTAAACGTATTTATGTAGCAGATTATGTCAAAACAAGTAACATAATTCTTCATCAATGCAAACCTGGTTTTCTCCTTTCTTTTCAGTCCACTAACATAATGAGAGAAAACCAACCTCTGTTAGAGAAATCAAGCATCTGAAAAGTAAAGCCAAGCAAAAAGTAGCAGAAATAGTGCTACTTTATGTTCATCTTCCATGTCTAAGCTGTCAACCTTTCAGTGTCTGTTCTTTAAAAGTGAGCAAAAGAACTGTCATTTAATAGTCAAGGGATATCAGCAATGAAAGAACTATCATTTAAATAAAAATAAGAGTTTTGAAACTGATGTCGCAGCTGTATGATCTCCAGTAAAGTTTTGTTTTGTATGTCAGGCAATGATATTTCATTCAGTAACCACAAACCAGATACGAACAATAAAATTCAACACACCTTGTGTTTAGACCTCTGGCAAGAAACATAGACCAAGCGGGTATGTGGCAGGCTGCCTCGACGACTGACACAAAGCAAATGCTAGATTTAGCATGCCTTCATTTGATGGCTGACCCAGCAGAACAGCACCTCTGTGGGCTGACAGTCTTTTTTATATCTCCGCTCTCTCAATTATACCGTCACATCCCATTTAGCACTCCAAATTCACAGTCATTTACAGACACCGCCCAAGCCTAGGCAATCAGCTGAAAGGATACAACCGTCTGGTTGTTATTATTAGCCATCAAAGTTCTGAAACATTGTCATCTTGTGGCAGGTTGAGGACATAACAAGGGAAATTGCCAATTCTCCAGGGCATTTCCCTGGCCTTCGAAACAACCAGCAGGTCTGGGGAGATTTTGAGTGCAAGGCGCATGTAGAAATTGCTGCAGGGGACTTTCCCTAGTGCCATAGTTTCGGCAGACTGGGATAAACTAAATAACAGCTGGCTTACATCACTGGATCAGGTCTTTTACTTGTAGAACTGTGTGCTCATTCCAGCTGTAGCAATACTCATTAAATACAAAGCAATTTAGGCGTTAGTCCCACTTGCTTTTTCATCTGAGGAAGTACCAGCAATTTACATATTGATATCTCGCTACATATATAACTAGCCAATAAAAATTAGACCAGGCAGAGGTAACAAGGTGAGTGATAGAAACCCAGTGCTAATACCTGCTGCACCATACTACATTTTCTTGTTTGGTTTTAGGAGAGATTCTACTGGAATAGCTTTGCTATCTCTGATTTGCACTATCACATGCCTTCTTCTAGAGCATCTGAAGGACATGCTAAACTCAGCACAGTTCTTCCCAGAGATTACACTGTGTGCACTCATTATCCAATAGAACAGTGTGTCACCTAACCTTGAGTCATCACTGAGTCAGTTTTAGCTCTTCAAGACTCAGTGCCATAACTTTCTACTCAAAGTTCCTGAGTCATAAAGGAGGAAAGGAGAGACACAACAAAATTTCACTTTACACAAACACCTATTGACATGCTTAGGCTTAGGGCACATCTGTCAGGGCACATGTAGACACATCTGGCCCCACAGAGAATGAAATATTCAAACATGTCCAGCAATATACCAATGCAGCTTTTCAAATCTTAGAGCAAAGGTCTGGATTCAGCAAATTTGATTGTCCATGTCAGACTGGATGTCTCTGCCTATGAAAACCCAGGTTTCAGCTACATGTGTGTCCGCCTTCTCCCATTGCCAGCTCTTTGCCTACATATTTGTAGTAGAAAACAGAACTTTCACAAGTCTCCAAGGTCTTTCATGTGAAATCAAATTAGTTACTTACACTAAAAATTATCTCACAGCATCACATCTGGATTAAAATAAGTACTTGAAGGTTTTACCTAAAGAGTCAAACCCAACGCCATTTGGTTCACTTCGTAATAAATAAGAATTCCCATTTTCATATGTCGTCTGATGGTGGACTGTGGGTGGAAGACTCATGGAAAAACTAATGATAACCCCTTGATATGTATAAAGTGAATAAATTCCTTATTCTGTCTGAGAGGAAAAAGCAAGAGCCACCACCACAAACACAGGTCAAATCAAGAGCTGAGCAGTATCAGTAGGGAGAGTTCCAGTAGAGAATGAAAGCAAATGGATATAGCTGGTTTTTTCCAGTGCAGATATATGCAGGCATGTGTATGCATGAACTGAGACACACAGAAATATCACAGACAGAGAACACAACAGAAAGTCAAAGACAGCTAGTCATCTTATGACCCTGACCAGAAAGAAACCCAGGAGAGCTTTGTGATGGAATGCAGACTGGAAAACAAAAGAGTATGGACAGGAATTATAAGAGAGAAAGCATTCTGCTCTTTAATTTCTACTGATCTGGGGAGACAAACCTTTATAAACATTAATAAATATGTTTTATCAAATCAATGTAATATTGTCTTCTACTTAAAGATTTTGTTCCAATAATAGCAACCTGCAGAAACTTAAGTTTTTGCTGAATGCTAGGACTGCAAAAGGGAGGGATGTATCACATTTAGGCTCATGTCTAAGACTACTAAACTGCCTGTGAGGAATGTAGGGCCACAGTTCGGCCCTAACCAGGATCAGACTTGGACTTCCTGGGATCATTCAGCCACGTGACCCTGACCTAGATTAGGAAGGTAGGCAAAGATTGTTTATGCCACTCTCAGTAGAGGAGAAAGTATCTGGCTGTGAGTAACATCAGAATTGAGAGTCAGATAATATCTGAGCTGGCATAAAATCTAGTGCATAATTGCCTGCCTCAAAAATCCCTTGAGCACACTGGAAAAGTCAGGGTTACTTTGAACCAGTTCCATGCCGTACCATATGGCTGTGACATTTTAAATCCTACATTTAAATCCTGGTTCTAAAACCATAATTTCTAATCCTTGCAGCCACAGCCTAAGGAATAATAGAGCAAGGAAAACACTGCAAAGATAGCAGCCAGCGAAGAGGCAACATTAAAGTAGAAGTATGCCTCAAATCCCATCCCTCTATGGAGTTTATTGAATACAAATAGAGTAGCAAGAACAGAACTGAGATGCCTCAAGCACTGCTGTATCATGTTTATTATCTGGCATGATGTACACTTATTTATTCCACATAAAACAGAAGCTTTAACAGAGGGAATGAGAACATCTTCAGTCTGCCCACAGTAGTTAATCCCAGGTTCAAATCACTTCAGAAAGAAGAGAAAAGTTAAATCCCTCCCAACATTACCATGAAGTCTGAGCTATAATTAGTAGGTGAATGATTCGAAGAAGAATGAGATAGAGATGGAGTGAGCACTTCCAGAGATGCTCCTTATGAAGCCCAGCTCAACAAGCAGCACTGGAACATGCTTACTAATAAGTCACAGGGGGAAGCTAAACAATTTGGGAACCCAGCTCAGATCTCAGACCCTTAGGCAGCTCAACTGTGACAGCATTCTGCACATGTGCCCTTTAGGTATCACCAGTGTGAGGCACTATGAAGCAGGACTATCAATCCAAATTTTGGATCTATTAAGAGCACCAGTGAGGTGGACACTCAATTTCAGCTCCTTTGGGACAGTAAGAAACCAGAGCCTCGGTGAGAACAATGGAATACAGCCACTGCCTGCTGCAGCCTTGGAGAGCACCAGCTCTTCCCTCTAACAGTGCAAAATTGCACCGTGGATTCTTGCCTATCACGGCTACCTTGTAGCATTGAGGTTATGTGTTTGGGTATGAGAAGGTGGATATTTAAAAACATCCCAGACAAATCTCTGGTGTAAAGTCTGTCACTACCAATAAAGTTTCACCATGGAGGAATTATGATTCAAGGAGCTTCAGGACTAAGGGATGCAAAGGAGAACGTGTTCACTGTTTAAAGGACGGACTAAATGTTATTTTCCCAAAGCCATTAATTAATATTTTTTTTTCACCCATGAGAGTCATACTCCTATAAATGCTGTCTCATATATTTAGAGGCATAAAAGGTGACCAGCCCCTACTTAAATGAATGAAAACAATGTTCCTTTCTAATCAGATTTTAAAGGAGATCACTAATCAGCAATTTTTGAATGAGTAAATGTAGCCAGCTAATCCATATCCTGTGATACCTTCACCTTCCCATTTACCTTCTCACTGCCATTGCTCACACACTTATTTAGCCGATCAGATGCTGAAATGTTGGTTTGGCATTTATTCAAGCAAAGTAAGCATGTTTATGCAGACCAAGGGAAAACATCTAAACAGTACTAAAGCAAGGAGCAGATGTCTGCAGTTTATCTTCCTTGATTTAATTTCAATAGAATTTACATGAGGTCTTCTTCATATTTAAGTTATCACATTAGGGAGCCTGGGCTTGTAGTGAAGAGTGACAGACATTTGAGAAATTTGTCCAGCATTTGCAGAGGACAAGCTTCCAGATCTGAGCAGATCTGAGTAGTGGAGTGGAGTTCATTCACTCTTCCAGGGCTGGAAAGGGCAGAGTGGATTCCTTTTGTGTTAGGCTCAGAGTTGATATTCTTTTCAAATAGCTCATCTGATGCAGCACAAAAAACTCCATTAAGTCAAGGTTCTTTATGGTATTTAGCCTTTAAACTGTCTTAGCTAAGTATCTCTGAGGGTTAATATTTTGTTTTGTCTTGGAGGAGAATTTTAATGTCATTTACTTTAATTAATTTTCTGAACAGCTGTTAGCCACTGCAGTCACAGAGTACTGAAGGAGTTAGGACACTAGCTCTACTTCCCCTTCCTAACTCTTTATTCATTACTCCTTCAAGACCTCAGAGTAGATAAAATTCTATTGTCTTCCTTCACTCATCTCCAATGCCTGGAAGGGAGGCTGAGAGGTCAGGATTATATAAATAATCCTGTCATTCCTCTGGAGAATCATGCTACCAGTAGCAAAGGAAATGTTCATCTTCTTTGGAGCTGATATTACAGACTTGAAAGATGGCTGCTATCCTGGCTGCTCCAGCAATTACTGAAGAACACTTGGTGTCTGGAGTCTTTCAATGGCAGCCCATCAAAAGATATTTTACTTTCCAGGTTAGAAGTTAAGCACATAAGTATAAAGGGAGCAAGAGCCAAGAGATGCTACCACTAAAGCAGGCAAAATGCCACCTGTCAATGATGCTCAGCATCTCCAGGAGGCAGTGGTTTCTACTTCATGCTGAGTTCAGAATCCTGTGAGACTGTAAAGCATCAATATCTCTTCTGTGCACTAGCCCTGCTGTGTGCAATTTGGAGTCTGGTACCCTGCAGTACCAACCCGTGATGGGGACAGTCTCCACAGCTGACAGACTGGCACTTTTAAAGCCCAAACTTTAAAAGGTGGATGTGCAGAACAGGGCAGCTTTCCAGTGCAAATCTAGTATCAGTCAAGGTAACCAAGCACACTGTCATACAAACATTATGTATTCCCACCGCATGCTGCTCTCTGCGACTGCAGAACACACAAGGTGACCCTCCTTAGTGGGCATGCATTATGTTCAATCTGTCCATTTGTTCTTCTGTCAAATGGGTAATTTCTTAAGAGCTGAGCTTTATTTTTTCTCTGGCCATTGTGTTTCTTGTGTGGTATATTAGAGTACCAGCTCCAGAAGAGCGAATGACTTTCATACTACTGTGAAAGAAGACACAGAATCAGTGCACTATCGTAACTGCTCTCACTCCACAAGCAATACATGACATCAGATTTCAGACAAGGCATATTGTTTGTTCAGACCCCAGAACAATTTTTATTTACTCTGGCACTAGCAGGCTCACTAAAAACACATACTAATTTAGGTTAAAGAAAAAAAATAATTAATCAATCAACTTTTGCGTTAAATCTTAGTTGCCATCTGTCCAGGCCATTGTAATTCAAATGCTTTTTCCTTCCTTATCTCAGATAGAGCTTTTACTCTCAAGTACCTGTTCAGGAAAGAGCTTTTACTTTCATGAATATATATGTATTTATGTGTATATGAACACATCAATATGAAAATACAGAAACATCATCTATACTTAATCAGACTGTGCACTTTACTCATTGTGCTGCCATCTTTAGTCATGAGTGGTCATTAAAAAAGCCTTTGAGATTCTTTTAGCTTATTAAAAACTGTGTTATAATACATTTCTTAGTGACTAGTCTACAGGTATCCTGATACAGTGGTAATCAAGAATTTCACAGCTGCAGCTAAATTAGACACCACTGAGAGAGAATGTGTACTTTGAAATTGGACTTTAGACTTCCAGTGAAAGACTGGTCCCATGCCCAAAAGCTTAATTCTAGTCCAAAATGGTGGTAAGTGGGAGAAAGCAAGCATTGTCAAATACAGTGTGCATATGAGGGTAAGCAATACAAGGAAAGAACTTGCCCAAGATCACAAAGGAAAGCAGGGACAGAGCTGGTAATTGAACCCAAATGTTCTAAAACACAGTTCATTTGCCTTAATAGTATTTTTTTTTATTTTATGTTGTCTTTAATTATTTTCACTTCACTTAGATAGTATGGTGACAGCTGCCTCACAGAAATCAAAAAATGGATAGAAAGCAGGTGTCAAGAATTTCTTGGAAAAAAACCAAGCAAAACAAGAGATTTGCACTTTTTGCAGGGTGCGTACTGACTTGTCTGCTGTCTTCATCATATGAGCACCACACTACTTTGATATCTTCCCCAGTTCTGTCAAATAGATAATTTCTATAATTGATAGTGTTACTGTGTAAAGCAATCTGCAGCTGAATTAGAGATTAAACCAAAAGTAAGCCCTTAGTCAGTGTAAATGTGTATATTATGAGTGTGAATGTTATTCAGGGATCTTGTTTATTATAAGGGTAATTTTACCCCTTAATGCCCTTGAAGAGTAAAAATCTTCAAAGATAAAGCAATGAGTTTACTGTAAATTATATTCCCAGGAGGGATGAGTCTGAATTGTCATACCAGAACACTCCACCTCAATCACTTTGAAAAAGGAAAAACTGGATGATTTCTACACATTTTAAACAACTCAGTTTTACCTAATATTTTTCTTTTTAAGTTTGCAAGCTGGTGACTCATACATGTTCCTAACATCTTCTTCATTAACTGGAGAAAGAGAGAATGTCTTTCTTGTTTAACACACAGTGCATCTGAAATCCAGCACTCAAGTAGACAGCGGAGAGAGGAAGGAAATAAGCTGTCCAGGAAACCTGAAAAGCACTAACCTTAGAGTACAGCTAGTTGAAGAAAAAGCTTATTGTCCTGGCAGCAGGCAGAAAATTTATCTGAGTGCTATCCACTGGCATTCCCATAAAGTGCAGTATTAAAGGCTCCACTGACCTGGAAGAGAGGAAACCCAGGCTCTGGCCACAGACCAGTGGGGCTGTGTGACCTTCTGTTCTGCAGTTGATCCTCTGACTTAACACCAATACCTACATGTAAACTAGTCCCTGCAAAGTTAATTGAGAGCAAATGAACTCATCCAAACTAGATGTCACAAGTATGGCCACAAAAACCCATCCTGAAATTGCTTTTCTCTCTCTCCATTAAGCAGAAAAAGACTTCTTGGCAGCTTACTTAGCTGAGAAGGTGTAAACTCACGGAAAAAAATAAGGGCCCAGCCTCTTCTTCAGGCTTTTATAGCAACTTGTGTGTTTATTAGTCATGTGTCACTCCCACTACACTAACATGTATAGGAATGGAAGACACTGAGCTGTTAGAGAAGGTTTGGAGGAGGGCCACAAAGATGATCAGAAGGCTGGAGCACCTCTCCCATGCAGACAGGCAGAGAGTGGACAGGCAGAGGGTTGGGGCTGTCCAGTCTGGAGAAGTAAAGGCTTCAGGGAGACCCTTATAGAAGCCTTCCAGTACCTAAAGAAGGCTAGTAAAAATAATATCAAGATTTTTTTTTTTACCAGGGCTTCTAGTGACATGACAAGGGGCAACACTTTTAAGTTGAAGAAGATAGATTCAGGCAGAATATATAAGGAGAATATTCTTTACAATGAAGGTGGTGAGAAACTAAAACAGGTTTCCCAGTGAAGTTGTGGATACCTCATAATTGGAAATGTTGAAGGTCAGGTTGGATGGAGTTTTGAGAAACTCAGTTTAGTGGAAATGCCCCTGCCCATAGCACTGCAAGTAGAAATAGATGATGTTTAATGGTCCCTTCCAATCCAAACCTTTCAAATTTTTCTATGATTATTAAAAAAAAAAGCAATGTCTTCAACATATCACAAATTCAATCAAAATTCATGGTCAAGATAACATTCCTTTAAGGCCTGGATTTGTGATGTTTCATGCCAATGCTCTTGCCCTCATGAGCTCTTTGTGATATAAATATGTAGCATTACTGTAGCATGTGAGAAGGCTATTCATTGCATGGCTTGCTTGCACTATTTTGGTTGCTATATATTCACATCTCATTGCCTTGCAACCCTGGTTTTGTTAACGCCTCTCTGGTATTGATTTTAACAGTTGTGCACATGTTCTTAAAGGCTATTTTAGTACAAGGCCCCTGAAAGCTTTTGAAGCTAATCAGTGCCTTTGAGAAGTCACAATTTACAGGCACACAGGAGGCATGAAATTTTGCCAGCTGGATCTGAAGCAAGGAATGGAAACAAGAACACTTTACCTTAATTTAAATAAGGACTGACCCCTGGTAATTATTTAGAGATCTCGGTCATCTCTTATGAATATGCTCTCTGTTTTTCAGGGACCCTGAAATGCAGGTGTGGTACCTTTCATCTGAGGAAGGAATATGGTCCTGATCCATGCTCTGAGTTCAAACCCAGCTGCCCAATAAGCATTGCCCAGAGCTGACAAGGCAGAGACATGAAAGTGTGGTCCAAAAAACCTTGCCAACACACCACTTAAAGAAAACATGAATCCTGTCCCTAATTTGCCCCATCGTGAAACAAAATCTGTAAAATCTTGTACAGCCTTGGAGCAATTTAAAAAAAAAAAATCCTTGGCCAATAAAGTATCATCAAAACTGTTTGATAATTCATTTGAAGATATGGCATATTTCAGTGGGGAAAAACAATTGTTAAGGTCAAAACAGTTCTTCTGCCATTTTCAAAACAAAATAAGTTTTGGTTTAGACTGACAGTTGCCTCAGCATTTACCTTTAATTTTGTTTTGTTTTTATTAGGTCTCAAATTATCTCCAATTAAATATTTTAAGCATTCTGATTTTTAAAACGATAAGCAATGTTAAGACCCTCCTAAAGAAATCATTTCAGGTCAGTGTGAATGGAATTTTTTTTCAGTCAGTGAACTGAAAAATCAATTATTCCAACAGCTACTGCAGTGCACAATTCAAGGGCAATGTGAGACCAGAAGACAAACTGGGAAAAAGAACTGACTGATCCTGCCCTAACACCTTTAATATAATGCTACCCAACTTTTTTGCAACAGGTTCCCTGTTAAAGCTTCCAGTTGAGTTTCATGTCTTGCTCAAAACTTTCTAGGGTTGGTGTTAACTAAAATGAGCAAACAAAACAACACAAGAAGGAAAATGAAAGCAAAGGAGTTTCATTTATCAAATTGGAAACTGAGAGGAGTATAAATACATTTTCATTCTTTAGTTGAACTAGAAGCCACCTTGAGAAATATTTTATCAATATTTAAATACTTCTTCAGATGCATAACCTTCTCCTACCTCTTCTTTTTTTCATCTCACTTACTATAACTAGCTTGGGAAGCATTTAGAGGATATAACACCTAGCTCCAAGACAGTCGATATGTGATTATCCTGACCTATACCATTGCAGAAAAACAGAAGTTTTGTTAACATGCGAGTTCTCCCAATAGTAACACAACCCAATCTATTTCTTTTATTAAAAATATAGGTAAGGATAGCAATTCTGTTTTCTCCTCTTTCTGCAGACAAGGTCAAATGTAAAAAGAAGAAGTCCCATCAAACTCAAGATCTAATCTTCATACAATAGGTCACCTTGTTCTGTGTGCACTAATATATTCTGTTATCAAAACATTTTGATATTTAGGGGGGAAAATCTATTTCTAATTTCCTTTTTTTGCTTCTCATTATTTCCTTATTTCCCCACCACAAAAGTTAAATTGATTTCAGTGTAGGAGCACTAGCCTGAGAAGCAGTCAAGATCTGTGTCTATAAAGTGGTAGGATCACATGAAGTTTGCCATCTGGCCATGGGGCATAAATGTAGAATTAGCATAATGTTTTAGCACTTGTGACTCTCTTGCTTAGATGAATTTACAAGCACCTTAACATCCTGCAATAAGATTTTGAAGTAGTCTTCTTCTATAATCCTGCTAAAGATGAAAATAATTGAGGTGCCAAAATTAAGTGACCTAATTCTTACACAGGAACAGTATTTTCCTGCTGCCAACAAGACTTGTCTGAAATAATTTTTGGATTCTGATTACAAAAAAATCTAAGGCCACTGAACAACCTTTATGAAAGAGTAAAAGAAAAGGATAGTATATTAATTTTCATTTAATCAAGGATCAATGCCTTTTGCCTTTAAGCAATACTACTTAAAAGTCAGTCTGAAAGTAATGTGCTATTTTTTCTTTGGCATAACTCCAAGGCTTGTTATAATTAAAAAACTGGAAAAAATTTAAAACTGTTTCTGCTTTTTTTTTTTTTTAGTTTGTTTACTTCTACATTTGCATGCACTCTTTGGTTTCATTATTTTCAATGTTTCTGTGACTCTTTCACACTGTAATAGCAGAATGAAAATCATGACTGTAAAGCCCCTAGAATTTGCAGAGCAACCACAGAGTAGGAGTTTTATCTGATATTACTTTTAATGCTTTTTTAATAAATGAATATATTTCAGGTTGATAGGTCTTTTTAAATCCTTCTACTCTGATAAACTATATTTCTGATTATCTTATGCATAAGTACCAACTTGAATTTTTCAAAGCAAAACCTCATTTTCTTATTTTCTGCAAAGCTATGCAACATGTAGTTTTTGGTTTTTCCCACTGATGTTGAGATGAGGATTTATATGACATTTCTAAGTTCTGAGAGTGACTTGATTTTCTTTCTCCAACTGCTCAGGTAACTTGTCTTCTTTTAAGCAATCTCTTTCATGGCCCAGTTCACCAAAAGTACATAAATATGTTAATATGAGTGCACGTCCTAAAGCTAACACCAAAATGTGTGACCATTCTATCTTTTGACTTCAAAAGACCAGTAGTCAGATATTTTCAGAAAGGCAACATATTTCATTAATAAAAACCATAAATTTAAAAAAACATTTCCTTGATCTTTCAGATCCATAAAAGCAAGAACTATTTCCTTCTAACTATTGCAGCATTGCATACAAGAAAAAAGGTAAATAGCTTTCATGGTTTTGTTAATGAAATCTTATTCTTTCCATTTAACAAAGAGGACTCCATACTGAAAACTAATACTCGAAGTTATCACTGCTTAATATATTTAGATTCACCATCCTTAGTAGTCAGGGCCAGCTGAGAATTTTCCAACAGAGTAGTACTTTGCTGGAAAACACTGTTCTGGGGATGAAATTTGCTTCTCCCCTGCCTGCCCCAGCAGGACCCAGCCCTTTGCTATGCCTATGGGACCATGACGAGAAGGAGCAAGTTCAAGAGGAGCTGTGGGAAGTGCCTGCCAAGTCTCATGATGGTAAGCAGAACTGAGAGATAAGATTAACAAATATTTTGGAAACCAACTATATTTCTAAGAGCCAGCTGGATTGGGCCACCTGCAGCTCTGGTTTCAAATAAGCAGCACTTTATGGTGTTAATTTCCTCATTCTTCTTTACTTACATGTCAGGATCACTGAAAAGACACTGCATACTAAATTTTCACCTGCAAATTGACCCTAGAGTTCTTCAATTCCTGTCAAAATTATTCCCTTGTACAAGAAAAGCCAACAGCATTTGTTCACTGTAGATCAAATTTAGCAATGCTTCACTCTTTAAAGCAACATTTTTATGCCTGAAGCATCATAGAATCATAGAATGATTTGGGTTGAAAGGGACCTTAAAGATCACCCAGTTCCAACCCCCTGCTGTGGGCAGGAACACCTCCCACTAGACCAGGTTGCTCAGAGCTCCATCCAACCTGGCCTTCAACACTGCCAGAGATGAGGCAACCACAACTTCTCTGGGCAACATGGTCCTGTGCCTCACCACCCTCACAGTAAAGAAATTTTTCTTAACATCTAATCTAAACCTACACTCCTTCACTTTGAAGCCAGTACCTCTTATCCTATCAGTACATTTCCAGATGAAGAGTCCCCCTTCAGCTTCCTTGTAGTCTCCCTTCAGATACTGGAAGGAATCTATATACAGTAATAAAATATGTACTATTATAAGGCTCGTTCGTAAATGTATAAACTTTTTCAGGTCCTAGCAATCTTTCCTTTAATTTCTGCTAGAATCTCTGCTTGAAGTTTTCCCCAGCCTTTAGAAATGGAATAGAAGCACTTTTTACAGTATCCTGTATTGCTGGGTGGGGACGACATTCCTTTTTTAGGATGGATGGGCAATTCAATGTTTGTATTTCAAGATCCTTAGGCAAGTCCCTACTGTTTACAGAACATTTTTGTAAAGTGCATTTGTAAGTGTCATGCTGAATAATGGCTAACAGGGTTAAATGTGGTATGGCATTGGGAAACATTGCAAGCTCAGAACTTTTCACAATTGATAATACAGGGGGAAAAATCACAGAATACTTTATGGGAGTGTGCATTTACTGCACATCTATGATTGTACTGATTGCATTTATGATACATTAGGATGAAAATCATGCCACTAATGAGATACAGTGCATTTTAAGAAACACTAACAATGATCTTTGAGAAAACCCAGAATGTAAATTCCACAATCTGCTGTCCAAAA
>VZRN01004254.1:2070484-2161145 GCA_013397935.1 Dasyornis broadbenti | reverse complement strand
AAAAAAACCAAACCAAAAAAACCAAACCCACACAGAAGACCAAAACAAAACATAAAAACTCTCTAGAAAAATTTAGAAAAAATCTTCTAATAAGACACACTGAAGGCAAAGGAGGTGTTATAACCCCAAAGTGTTCTTGTTGAATTTCTAAAGTGCATCTTTAAAAGCCTTTTGAAGCTTTCTTAGCTTCTGAGCTGAACAGTCATTTAAGCAGGGTTCTGAAAGTCTTCTTTAAAAGTAAATGGAAACCTTCCCTATTGCCTTTGCAGCTGTCAGTCTCTATTCCATGTCCTAGAGAGTTTTTATGTTTTGTTTTGGTCTTCTGTGTGGGTTTGGATGCCTGAAACTTTGGATTTGCTGCTGTCTTTTATGAATATCAGAATTGCTTTAGTGCTGCAATGTCCTAAGAAGACATGCCTTTTTCAGGTAATCTAGATCCATCAATCTGTCCAAAACTGGTACATCATTCCATAGTCAGTAGTTTATTTTTTGACAGTAATAGGCAATAAAATAATGTAGTGAAATATTTTAGTGTGAGGAGTATAGTTCAGTGTAGGTTAATAAAGTCTAGGTCATTCTTCATGGCACATTATTTATACACAGTAATTTACTAGGTAGATGTGTGAAATCCCATTGTAGTCAGTTGAAATTTATGTGCTGGGTGGTCTTTGGCTTTTCTTAATTTATAACTTCAAAGGACGTTTATTTCCCCAGAGCAATTGAATAACAACCAGGAGTTCTAAGGATTGTATGATTTCTGGTGAAAAAAAACAGGTGCTGATTAATGATGACCTCTTTTATAATGCAGAGTTGAGAAAAGCTTTTAAACTGCTGCTTTTTAAATGTGATGCATATCCTGTTGAAAGCACGACAATGGTTAGAAATATTTTGGGAATTAAAACACTTTTGAACACAGACTTCAATGGTTAAAAAAACATGTACATAAATAGAAACACCTACCTAAGAAAATTTTAAAAATAATTTAAGCTAAACTACTATAGTTTATATGCTATAACAAGCCCCACTAGTTTGAATACGGGAATAGAGCACTAGCTAATATGAATTTATGAGAAATGATCATCGAACACTGAAAATGAAAATATTATTAATTAACTGCATGAGAAAACAGCATCATAAAGCACTTGAGGGTGTTTTCTGAAAACTTCATTACTGATTAGGTAAAGGCTAAAAACTTAAGAAAAAAAGTTCTCTCCTCTCTCCCTTAATCAAAGTATCTCTGGAGTTAGCAACACAAGGTGAGTCTGGTCTTTGAGCAAAACGCTGTCTCCCTGGAAACCACTGGAACGTGTCACTTCAGCTGTTCCCAAAATGAGAGATAAGAAATGAGTGTGAAATCCTTTGCTGTAGAGGTTAGCATTTGAATAACAAACACCTGCAAATTGATGTTTAACAGGACCTGAAACATATGATTTCCTAATTTGCTGCAAAAGGCACTGAATCTCCTTTACAGTTGCATCTGTCATGATAGAGGTCTTTCCTTTCACTGTTATTTTCCTGCCTGTTTAACAGATCATAGCTTCAAAACAAAGTTATTAATATCTACTTTACATAATTTTCTAATTAACCCCCTCTCTGCTTCTCTAAAAATTACATTAACACTTTCCTGGAAGCAAGCTTAGCATGTTTATTTAATACCGTTATTGCAACTTTGTCAGGATAACTATTATGTGTACACTAGACATAAATCTAAGACTGCTCAAAACAAAATTACACTAATAAACACCTCCTAAACCAAAGCTGTAGGAAAGGGACATTGATTCAGTAGTAAATCAGTTAGTGTGCATCACAAGCAACAGTTTTCTTAAAACTGAGAGAGATCACTGGGGCAGCAGTACTTATGTGCAGGCTGATGCCCTTCTATTACATGGCTATTTCCACACTTGTGTCGCTCAAATCCATACAGGGCAGTACTGGAGGCTAAAGCCAATGTGTCTTCAGATTTCTTGAATAAATCAGTGCTTGGAGAGAAAAAAATCAAAGTGAAAACCAAGCTCTTGTCTATCTGAGTTTAATACCATATCCATTTTCTCTCCATTTGGAAGGCAGGCTCTTAGTTTTCTACTGCTGCAGAAAAATTAATTCTCTAGATGATACATGAGATACAAAACATCTTCTCATTCAACCCAGTTACTTCACAGAATCATAGAATGACTTGGGCTGGAAGTACCCTAATGATCACCTAGTTCCGATTCCCTTGTTGTGGGCAGGGACATCTTTCACTGGACCAGGCTGCTCAGAGCCACATCCAACCTGGCGTAAAACACTGTCAGGGTTGGGGCATCCACAACTCTTCTGGGCAACCTGTTCCTGTGCCTCACCACCCTCACAGTAAAGAACTTCTTCCTAACATCTAATCTAAACATACTCTCTTTCAGATTGAAGTCATGCCCCCTTTTCCTGTCACTGCATGTCATTGTAAGTTGTTCTCCACCATCTTTCCTGTAGGCTCCTTTCAGGTACTGGAAGGCCACAATTAAATCACCCTGAAGCCTTCTTTACTTAGACAGAAGCAACTTTTACTGAAGGAACATACTCCTCACCTGGTCTGTTGCGCATAGGAAGAACTCTGCAGTGAATAAGATATTGGAACACGGGACCTTTAACGTTTTCTAGAGTTTGCAGGCAAATAATGAATGAGGGAGTACTGCAGAAAGAGTGCATGAGCACTGCATTTGAGAACTGGACCCTCCACCTGCTTTCTCTCACATGGTATCAGATCAATGCTGGGTAAATGACTTGGATTGCACTAACTCCAGCTGCACCAGTGAAGGCAGTTTCTCTATCCATCAATCATCATATAAGCCTTCGAGCTGTCAACCTGCCCCACAAAAATGCTATAGCAGTCAATGGATGGTGATATATAAAAGGCTACATAATATTAAGTACTCTGGAAATAAAGAAAAACATCAATTGAATCTTATTAATTTAACATTAGGACTACCCCCAAAGTGAAACATTTAAATCTTGAGCTGTTCCACACTTTGGTATCTCTGTCTGTAATACAAGAATGTCACAACCCCTTTTTGCAGCATGCTATGAAAGTCTGCTCAGTAATAGCTAAGAAGCTCTCATTTTATAGAGAAATTAATGTATTTTACTCTAGAAGACAGTCTGAATGACATGTCATACTGAAAGCATGGGCCAAGTGTTTAGCAGTGAGGGTAAGATGGAATGGTGAATGCCTCTTTGTTTAGAGATCATTTACACTTTGATGAGTGGGGACCACTTAAAACAAACAAAAAAAGTATGTGATAATGAAATTAAAGAAAGTATTATCTCTATTACAATGTAGCCTTTAATATCATGATCATACAGTAACAATGCTAGAAAATTAATTAACACTTAATTTCAGTATTCCACAGCTTTCAAAAGGTAAATTTGCCGTTCATTCTGTAGGTAATTATGTATACATACATATAACTGAGACAATACTCTCTTCTGAATCTTGGTAGAAACACTTTCAGAACCTAGTTCACAAGATGAGGTTAGCTGTACAAAAGTGAGTACAGGAGAAAAGTGATGAAAACTGAAGGCACAAGATTTCTTTGAAAAAGTAAAATTTTCTTTTTAGATTTTGTTTCCCAGTGTATTTGCAAAAATCTTTATAGAAGCACTAGGCAGTAAAGAAAGTGATAACATTATCAGAACAAGGGACAGTCATCAACAAAGTGAAAACCAAAAAATTATTAAAACATTATGTCCTAATTCTGAATCAGCAGTCATCTTCCATGGAAGAATATGGTCTCTCATTCCCAGACTGACAACTTTTAAACCAAATATTCTGCTATAAATTTCATATTGCCTTTCCCTGTATTATTAATATTTAGACAGATGACCTACCTTTTAAACTTCTTTGGATGCTTTTGTTACATTTGCAGAGGAATTAATCTGTAGGACTGCATCTTTTAACTACTACATTATTAGGCAATATAGAGAACATTGAAGTGGCTAGTCTGACCAAATATTGACTATTGATGAACTAAAATGCATACAGAAATTTTCTTAAATTTCTAGAGGACATGAAAAATTATAACTATGGCTATTGTTTCTGCAGAGGTTGGAGTAAAAGGTCTTTCAAAGTCTCTTCCAACACGGGTTTTCTCTGATTCTAAAAAAACAAAAAAAAAAGCAAAACTTTATTAGGACAGGGCATATTCCTAATTTTTTTTTTTTTAATAGGACATATCATCCTGAACAGAACTTTAATGAATAATTACTATTAGCAATTTACTTAAAAAGTTGTTGAGAAGAGAGGATAAACATGGGTTTTGTGTGAGTGTTCTAAGTACACAATCAACAGAACAGTAGTACAGCTAGCATCTAAGGTGACAACTAAAGGACATATGGGTCAGAATCTGAAGAAACTGAAAGCAGAACTCATGGCAAGAATGTGAACAGCAGTCTCAGGTTCTCTGGCACTCCATACTCATATCTAAACACATAGATGGAAACTCATGTTTATTAGCAGGAGGATATCACTTGTTAGTTTTTGATTGCCTTATGTTTCCGCCTATAAACAAGTAATATAGTAGAACAGTGCAAAATCTGGAATTATTTGCAAATTTCTGATGCTACTTCAGAATAACATTGTGACTTTGATGAATATGAAACAGAGAAAAGAACAGCACTACCAGTATATGGTATAATGTTGCATAAGATCTTCATGTTAATAAAGTTTTTTTAAATTACCGACGAAAATGAAGTCCTGGGGTGCATCAGGAACAGCATGAACAGCCAGTCAAGGAGGTGATTGTTCCACTCTGTGCTGGTGCAGCCTCACCTCGAGTCCTGTGTGCAGTTTTGGGTACCAAAATAGAAGAGACATATAAAGCTGTTAGAGAGCATCCAGAGGAGGGCTACAAAGATAGTGAAGAATCTACAGGGGAAATCATATGAGGAGTGTCCGAGGCCACTGGGTCTGTTTAGGCTGGAGAAGAGGAGACAGAAGGGAGGTCTCACAGCTGTTCACAGGCTCCTCATGAGGCAAAGCAGAGGGACAGCACTGATCTCCTCTCTGTGGTGACCAGTGACAGAACTCAAGGAAGCAGCATTGAGCTGAGTTAGGGGAGGTTTAGGTTGGATAATATCCAACCTAAGAAAAGCTTCTTCACCCAGAGGGCGGCTGGGCACTGGAACAGGCTTCCCAGGGAAGTGGTCACAGCACCAAGCCTGACAGAGCTCAAGAAATGTTTGGACAATACTCTCAGGCACATGGTGTGACTCCTGGGGATGGTGGTCTACAGGGTCAGGAGTTGGACTCAATAATCCTTGTGGGTTCCTTCCAATTCAGGATATTCTACAATTCTATGATTAATAATCTCTGTTCCCTGAAGCTTCAAACCCCTGAAAATACCCCTTCCTTCAGCTGCAGTATTCTAATCCTGAAGTAAAGAAAAAGGATCTACTATCTATGAATTTATAACTCCTTACAAGACCATTATACTGATTCTAGCATGATCTTTTTCCTTTTTTACTGGTCCCACACAAGTCGCCCAAATACATATCCTACCAGGAACTCTAGAACATTTGCTGCCTGTAGGCCAAGTCTGTAGCAAATCTCCAGGTGGACACCTCCTGCCAAGAGCAAAAATATATGCAGAAATTGCTGGACTTATTTCATGGAAGCAGCACGGAAAAAAATGCTTTAAGGAGTAGCAATTCTTCTCCACCTGGAACTTCAAATACATAAGAGTGCCCAAGAGATATTAACAATAGAGAAAATTTTCTGGGGGAGGAAACCAAGCAAACATTTTTATTGATGCAGAAATGAGTTACTGGAAGACAAAAAGGCAGAATTTCAAGTATCATGGACTTCCAGTATGTTCACAGTCAACCTATACTTATCCCAGAAACAAAAAAATCTTTGCTGGTTACAGGAAGAGAACTTAAGCAACCCTGTTCCTTGTGGTTATATTTCCATTAAATCTGTTCTGAGATCTTGCAGAAGCAAGCTTGCACTGAATACTATACTCTTAGAAGGCAGCTCTGTCTGTTAAAATTCATTCACTATAGTGCTGGGGAAACAAACAAACCAACCAACCAACAAAACACAACAAACCCCAGACTTTGATAGAGTTTCTCTTTCTCAAATGCTTCCCATAGCTAAAATGCACTACTGAGAGATCAGCAGCAAAAGTGTAATGAAAAGAGAGGAATGAAGTAGTACAGGCAAAAGAGAACAGTTGAATTTTCAGTTGAGGACAGTTTATTGTATTCAAGGCTGAGGAGAACAGTAAAGGATATGAAGGAGGGAAAAAAGCAAAGGAGTAAAGAAAATCTAAAGAAAATTAGAAAGACATAAGAAAATTATATTGCCCTCCTTCCAAAAATACCGAACCAGTGCAAAAATTTAGCAGTGAGTCCTAAAAGAGCACATGATTTTGAAAACTATGGATCCTTGCATGTCTTCAAATTTTAATGCTTCTTTACATAAAATAAAGCTTGTCTGTTCTCTAATTTTCCTGTCTTCCAATTATGCTTTTCTCCTGGAATATATTCACCTGTAATACAAATTCTCTTAGAAACCTGACCCATTGCCCTTAGCAGTAAGACTGAGATTAAGAGTCATTATTTTTTCCAGAGTAGTCCAGGGTTACCACTGTGGTTCTTCACAAACTGGCTTACATAAGTACAACTGTCAGAATAAAATTTAGAAAATGCTAGTACACTCTATTCTTAGGATTTCTGCTCAACATATCTCATCACTGAAATCTACCTTTCCATTTTAACAGTGAAGCAAGGAGTAGAACAGGCCTTTGTAGCCCTAATGCTACCTCAGTAGGACTCAGAGAGGCGCGGAAAGATTTGAATAATTGTGCACCACTGACTTACATAAGACTAAAGTAATGCTGGAGAATTCAGTTTCCCTGGATACTTCATGCTGACGTTTGGGATTTAAAACAGTGCTTTGGTTATAAGAGCTTCACAATGTTGTTTTTTTTCCATGTGCAGCCTATTTGATGGTTTTCTTCGTTGATTCCCTGTCATCTATTACTATGCTCTCGCTCTCCCTCCTTACCACTAGCAACATTCTTCCCACATATATTTTCATGACTGTTCACTTGTGCCAAAGGTCTGATTTCCAGCTTATGTCAAGATTTTCTAAGACCACAACATTTTTACCTTTCCTGGACTCTCAGATAGAAATTTACAGAACTCAGTAAAAAATTTAATACTGTTCTCTGAGGACCAGCTAATGCTCTAATTAGTAAAACTCATAGTTTTTTATTAATTCCGACTTCATTTTTGGATACATGGCTTCTCATTAAATCCTTACAGAGGTATGGGTCTGTTCCTGCGAATCTGGTTTACAAGCTAACATAAGCTTTGTGACAGCCTGCTTCTTGTTGGTAACAAATTCTCTGCTATCTGAAGCAGAACTGCTGAGGTTAACCTGGAGCCTACTGGACATTTTGTAGAATATTTTCAGATTTGAGTAGAAAGGAGAAAAGAAAGTGAGAATAGATGGTTTCCTTCACAGGATTGTCCCTCCCTGTGCTTCAGGAGTAACCTGGAAAATTATAACCTAAGAAAAACATTGCTATAAAATATTTGTTTATTAACAAATTATATTCGTTTAAGTTGGTTATCTTTATTTCCACACAGCACATCCCCCACTTTTCCAGAAATGCTTATGTAGTGTGTGAAATGCCATCCCAGAAAAACTTTTGATGCCTCCAGAGCTTGCTTTCTGCAATGTTCTGAATGTTATGAAAGGGAAAGGGATAAACCAGTAGTGTTGACAAAGGAGTGCTGTGACTATTGTGGTTTTCATGGTTCATACACAGGGCTTCAAAATACAGTGTATTGAGCAGAAAAAGGATCAGCCTCCTATTGAAGGTAAAAAACTCTTCTGGGCTTTCACAAAAACAAACTAGTTTTATGTAACTAGTACAGACCACAATGAATTAATTTAAGCAAGAATTTCCATACAAACCTCTTTAGTTTTATCGTATGCAGGATCTCTTGCCCCAATTACCAGCAAATGCATCATCATTTAGTTCATTCTCACAGGCAACAGATTTTAAAACACATCAAGGGCTGTGCCAGACTCCTGCACATTTTTTAAATTCTGCTTCAGGCTTTGTGCAGCTAAAGTTACAGCATGCTCTGAACATCAAACACAAGCAAAGCACAAAGAAACTGCCACATCAGCAGGTCTAACCTAACACAACATTGATATGAAGATTTATGACACTTGAGTGTAAAAAGCAGAATACTGCAGTTGATCTACATGTTAATAAGGAAACTTTTTTCTTACACTCTATCTATAGCAAAGGAAGAAAAGTATTTTCAAAATAGTAGCTCATTTGGTAAAGAGGCCAACTCAGCTGGCAATCTAGTATTACAGATAGAGCTATGGAGAGGTAGAAAACAAGGCTGGGCTCCCACTTTCTTGTTAATTAAGTTATTACTTGACTAGACCTTCTCATTTATGCCCATAGTTAAACAGCAGGAAAGCTAATTTGAACTTCACAATTGAACCTTCAAAATTCAGGAAGAGTAAAGCTTATCTTCCTGATCTAGAAAAGGTATATCAGAAGACAAAATTTAAAATCCCTGAAAATCTCCAAATGAGGAAGGAATGAAGAAAAGTGTTTCACCAAGTTCTAACCTCTGTTTAGACCAGAAGTCATGGTGGCCCTGAAAATGCTGACAGGCACAAGCAGCTCTGCACTGGTTGCCAAAATAATGCCATATCTATTCTTTCACTTCCTTGTACAGAGCAGTTTAGTGCTCAGTCAAAGTGTCATGGATACCTTGGACACTCTCCAGCCCTTCTGAAACATTCAAACTTTTTGTCAACTCTGGCTGCCTTCTCTGAGGCACACAGCCAACAGCCTTGAAGCACAGGGCATAGGCAGACACAGTAACCCCTCCCTGCAATGTGGGAACATTGGAAGTTCAGTGAAGGAAACTTTCCACTTCCGGAATTTCAATGCAACTGCATTATGGCTGACATTATTTGGTCATGTCTTAATTATTTTTCTCCTAATACAAAAGATAACTTATCTGGATAGTGACAGGGGAGAAAGTGCCTCTTGACTCTCTGTATCTCAGCAAAAAGTGTTCTCTTAAAGGAGTAAGACATCTTAGAAATTTGACCTAATGTCTTCTCCTAGAAGGAAAAGAAACTCACTCAATTCCAAAGAAGTACAACACCAAATTACATTATTTGCCTTGGAAAACTCAACTGCATTTTATCTCTGTCAAATAATCAAAACTGAACCTAAGAAAAATAAAAATATTAAATGAACCAATTAACAAAAATTTAAAATCCTGCCAACTTCCCCATATTTTTGACTCATTAACCACCTCATTTCATGTTTTTTTCCACTTTCCTGCTTTTGCCAAGGTTGCTCAGGGTCCTGAATTTTCTCATCCAGGCAGGAGATGTAGGGACTCAAAATAACATCTCAAAATTTCTTGATATTACTGAAAAAAATCACTGCTAGTAATTTCATAAAAAATGAATGGTGTGTCCAAGTTTAGAATGGGGAGGACTGCTGCTGGTGTGAGAGACAGTTAGTGACCACAGAGAACTGAAGATTCAGCTGTTGGTAACCATAATATGTTCCTCTAAGAAGCAACAAAATATGAACCAACCAATATAAAAAAAAGCATTCTCCTTTCCAAATATTTTAACCCCCTCCCATGAATTACTCCTTGAAAGTCAAGTCTTTTTGTCGATCTTTTCTCTGCTTCCAGAATCTCCCTTCATTGGTAACCTTACAAACAACACTCCCAAACAAGGAGAAATACAGAAAAACACAATAACCCATAGTACAACATTCTGTTTAAAGAATTTTGAAACACAGCCACAACTCAGAGCAGTTTGCAATTCCAGGTACTCGAACCTAAATCAGACAACAAAACCTGGTAAAAATGAAGTCAACAGTCTTACAATTTTATTATTTATTTTTCAGTTAAGAAAAAACACTGGAAAGGAAAGCGTGAGATGGATTGCCTGGAGCTCTAATAGTTCTTATTACTTCGGGTTTACACAATAAGGAATTCATACCTAGTTACTTAATAATATTGATAGCAGCATCAATCTTGCCAACTGAAAATGGCTAATCTACTTCAGCAGCAAGTTCATTAAATGTTAAGTCTTTTTTTTTCCTATGTTTTTTTATCTGTAGAAGAGGAACAGGTTCAAGAAAAGGACCTTCCAAAGAACATTTGCAGATGATTTCTATAAATAGGTTAATATGGCAATTCACAACAAGGAAGGAAGAGAGGAATGAAAAAAATCATAAATTCTTAAGAAAACATTACAGCACATAGATTAAAAAGATTATTGCTTAGAAGATTAAGGAGTTTTAAATGGAAGTGGCTGAGGGAGAATAAAATGGTTACCCACAATAAAATTAGATTCTAGGAGGTAAGTTAATGATGAAATGCCGAGCTGGCAAGAGGCCAGTATTGTCCAGTTTAGTTCAGCTGAGTAGGAGTGATAATGTCAGCTGACATGCTGGCAGCAAGAAAGGCCTAGGAGATGGATGGCAGCTTAAACACAGACTAGTCCAGCCGTTAATGGAAAGCTTGTTGCAATGATCAGACTAATTATTCTATCCACTGGGATTTGGAGTATTTTAAAGCAACTACAGGATCCACCTGCCAGGGAAGCAGTTGGAAAAAAGGGCAATCCCATCAACTGAAAATGCACACGACTGGTGACAGACGTAGCACGAAGACAGACAGCAGGCGATATCCTCATCAGTGTAACACTGAAGTTAATACAGGACAACTTTACTGACATCTTCAGAATTGACTCCAGATTTACAAAGAAACTAATCAATTCCAAGTATGGCCATACTTCCTACCAAGTGCACAAAGAAGACTGTTATAAGGAAAATCCAATGATCTGCAAAAACAAACTCTACTTAATACTTGCCAGAATTTCATCCATGGGACAGATATTCAGCAAAAGTAAATGAGCATACTTCCATGATACCAACCCTTAATATCTTCCATGGGACTGTGGCAATATTTGCAGAACAGCAGTCTCTTCAAAACAGATGTTGAAACAGTTTGCAAAACTACTGGAGTAAGTAATACAAAAATTACTCAGTAATCTACTACACTGAAATTGCAAATCCACTCTTACAGTGCATCACCACATATAGAGGATTTTTCTGCAGGAGGAGCTACATGTCTTAGCCAGATGGGGTCCTATCAGGCCACAGGCTTTAAAAACACAGGGAACTGGAGGACACCTTCCCAAAAAGAGAGGTATTATGAAATGGATAGTGAGGATGCAATCTAGACTTGGGTAGGATTTGTCTAAATAGTTATAACAATGCACAGTAGAAATGGAGAAATCATTATGGATATGCTGCCCTTAGAATAGAGACCCAGTATATGGTGGGGAGAGTGAGTATAGAAGTAAGATGGTAAACTGGTGACTATCTAGGTCTGAAAATAATTTGAGCAGAGGGAGAGGAGCAGGCACCTGAAAGCTGGAAGAAGAAATCAGCAGGCAGCAATCAACTCAGGGACAAAGATTTCCAAATCCTCACCTAATGAGCATGAGGAAGAGGAACTGCTCTCTGAACCAGTTCTTGAGAGAGGAGGTATCTGAACAGGCTAATGGCAAAATGCTGACACACTCAATCATTCTTATACTTGACTGGAGTGTTTGTAGAACAGCTTTCCCAGTAACCAAGGATGGAGAAAAAGATTATACAAACTCATAACCAGATAATTGCAGACTACAGCATCACCCACATTTTATCTTTCTGTGGAAAGCATTCTGCTTTTAATTTCAATTCACGTTCTATGAATGGGGTTATATGAACACCTAATTAGAGAAGGATATGACTTAAACATTAATGTAAATCAACCTTTTTCATGAGTAGCATTGTGGGAAAATATGAAAATGGACTGATTTGTTGTTCGTGGTTCATTTCCTACTTTAGAAACACAAATTAAGCATTTCATCTTTGAAGAGATCATCTTTCTCTGATGTCAAATGTCAACATGCTAATTCGTGATGCCTTTTTGTTTATTTTCATCTCTAAGGTCAAAAAGACTCCTAGTTCACATAGTATGCAAATAAATTCACATTTTTGGGGTCTGTTTAAAGTTTCTTTCCTCTCTGTTATAACTTCACTGATGTCATTTTGATGTAGCAAACAATTATACAAACGATATATTTCAGGAAACCAATACTTCCCTGACAATATATCTGGTTGTTTCCTTACCTTTCTCAGCAGAGGAAAAAAGACATTCCTTAATTTAAAAGGTGAACATGAAATTTAACACAGTCACAGCACATCAGATTGGAAGATAACAACCACATCTTCCCACAGATTTCAGTCAAAAATTGAGGTCATGAAAGGAATTGATGAAACTATTTCTCCAACTCTCTCTACTTCTTGCATCCTAACTCTCAACTTCAAACTATTTGCCCCCAACAGTATAATTCTTACCAAACTTTTGAAACAATTATAAATTATTACAGATCTAATCACATTAAAAGGAATAAGATTTCCATAGCTAAAGCACTGTCTACAACTAGGTGCCATACAAGCCATCGTACAGCAGAGAACAAGAAGTTTGAAACATTTGGTTCAAGACAAGAAATGAGAAATGGAAGCCACTGTCATAATCAAAAGGCAACCACTACCTCTCTTGAATGCTGCAGGGCATGCTAGAGGGCAATGTAGAAATCAACGTAATAGCAGCCAGAACAAATTTAAGAAGGCTTGTGAAGCATACTTAGAGGGGATGGAATGCAAGTAAGTGAAACTTTTTTTATTACTTTTATAGTGCTATGAAGGCACTAAGGAATAAATGGGTTTTTAAAACTCCCAATGCAATCTGTCTGGCATACTGTACTCCTCAAGAAGGCCAACCAGATAAAAACTCTGGAGGTAATTGAAGAATCTGTGATTCCATCAAATAATGATTTCTTTTTAAATTGGTCTGGCAATCATACCGCAGTAGAGGCAATAAATACATTTAAAGAATAAATATTAGGTGTTTTACCAAGATGCACTGTTAAAGACTGTAGGCTTCGGTGTAGAGAATAGAACAATCTAGATGAGCGGGTTAAAGTGTCTGAGTCTGCTGATTTCACTTTTCTCCATTTTTGAATGCATGCCCTTGAATAATTACAGCTGTGCTCCATGAGATGCTAAGACTCAGCAGGTTTCTCTGTTTCTGTGGCTGAAGAAAAATAATCTAGATAGAGAACCAGCAAATAATCCCTTCAAATAGCTAATAAATTCAAATTGGACACATACAGTTTTGGGGGTACTCTTAAATTTGCTTCCTGCTGAAATGGTTTTGTTGCCAGTAAGGGAAGCAATGTAAAGTTTAATTCCCAAGTGCCTATTTAGATTCAAGAGGAAAAGGAGGTAATTTCTATTTGTATAAGCTGGCTAATTTACACACATTGCTCATCCCTTGACCATTTCCAAACTTTAGTCTTGTTTTCAGGTGTCTACAGATCACTGTCACTTGGATATACAATGTTGTTCTTCAAACAGGAAATGCATTTGGTACTTAAATAAGGCCAGTAACAAATGCAAGAATTTTACTTTAATTTTCTATAATAATAGCGGAAAAACTGTAAAAGTAGTATACACCCATTTTACCCAAAAACAAATTACTTTGGAGAAGTCTGACAAGGATTCATTTCTTTCTTTCATTTGTTCTGCCACTTTTGCCACTGAAGCATGACATCACAAATTGTCAGAAAAGTGTGTCTTCTGGCCTAAGTGCTATCAAGGAGCACTCAATATTCATTCTGCTCATAATGGGAGGCAGTATGATATTTCCTTTTGTTCTCAGATATTTTAAAAGAGAAAAAGTGTTTGATTTCCTTAATAAGTAGAGCTAGTGGACAATTGAGAGATGTTAAATTCATTCCATGTTCAACAGCCTTTTGGCAGGTAAGTGCCATGCTACTTGGATGCCAACAAAATGGCAATGAAATTCCAACCACTGAAACAGCATCCTCTCTTCCCTGGCTGCAGCACCATGATCTTTAAATTCTGGCTTGGAGGAGGTCCTGCACCCAGGAGATTTTGTCCCTGTAACATCATCTTGTTAGAGAAATTCCCACGGCAATCATGTGAAAGGTTGTAGAAAATTCTTGATGAAGCTTCTCTTCTGCACTGTTTTTAATTATTGTCAGTTCCCGGTGGTTCATTTAATCAGCAGATTTACACTGATGACCCAGTAGTGAAGGACTACTTCAGCACCCTGGGCTCTCAATCCTCTCTCAACACCACTTTTGTTTAACAACATGTAAACCAATAGAAGGACTAACAGGCTAAAGCTGGGAATTGCCAGGAAGAATGGTTGTTCATCTCCAGAGAGTCTCTCATCAGTTCTGAGTAGGAATTCATTGTTCTAAGTGTCAGAAACAAGCAAAGGTTCCAACTCATTTCCCTCGGTGATTCAGTTTTGCCCTGGAATAGAATTTAGCCAAAAGACAATCTATTCTCACTTTTGTTTGGAGAAAAAGAAAATGAGAAAAAGAAGACTTCCATGGGTTGTCGTGTTTTGTTGTTTTTTGGTTTTTATTTAACAGGAAGGTAAGCAAGATTTATACCTACTGAGAACCTCAACAACTGTTCAGATAAGTCACATGCAGCAGAGCGTAGTTTAAAGTTCTTGCTCAAGGTGAAATTGTGAACAAATGACAGCACTGAGCAGAAAAATCTAACTCTTGCAATATCTTTCTACTAGAACACTTCTCTCTCAAGCACTCACTTTTGGATTTAGTTGGAGGTAGACTCTGACCTACTCTGGAATAATATAGCAGTAACAGTTTTAGGGTAGCTGGAAACCTGTAATGGGCTCTTTCAGCTCTACCCAACAAGAAAGGAAAGAAAATGACTCAGCACCATCATTCATGATCATAATCAGCCTTCTGATGTGGCAATGTGCTCAAGGATACCTTGCTTCCACAAAGACTGGCTATCTTGAGAAAAAAAGCAAATAATTGTTTTTGACAATGGCCTGAAGGACTGAAGGAGAATAACTTGAAGATGACTCTTAAAATGTAACACAGGCACTGTATGGTGCTTTTCAGATAACTAAAACGTGGAGATGAAAACGGAAATTTATTTCCTTTGAGGCTGGGTTAATAGCTTTCAGGAATTCACTGAAACACTGAATACATTCTTCAACAACTGCCAGCACCTATTATTATAAATTTACTTCAAGGAGTAGACAAAATATCATCTTACCTTTTTATTTTTTTTGTTATTATTATTTCTTTCTTTCTTCTTGTTCCAGTTCAACTTTCTTTTAAACTAAATATTTAAGCATGAAGCACTGAATAGCCCAGAGACATAAATACTCAGTCTTTCACTAGTAGCTCAGTAATATAACTGAGATAAACAGTAACCAATATGTAATGATTAGCTGGTGTTAAACCTGGTTTTAGAAGACAGGGACTGTGTAAGTGTCAAGTGTTAACATTACTTGGTATTCATTAACCTAAGGAGGAAGACAAGGTGTTGGTGATTTAAAAATCAAAACAAAGACAAAAATACATGTTTTATAAATTCTCAGGTTGCTCAACTGCACCATATCATTTTATCACATGCCTGAGCTTTTAATTGGCTGCTACTTAGCAAATGGATACTTAGATATCTTTAAGGAATAGAGAAATACTAAAAAACAACAGCAACAACAAAATAAAATAAAGTTGCCAGAACAGTAAAACCAGTAAACAATTTAAATTAAAAACAAACAAACAAAAAATAACAGCCCTTCAGGAAACACAGAATTGTTCAGTGATATTAAGCTTGGAAACTTAGAGACAAAGTTAATTTCAACATGTCAAGGTAGAAAAATGCATCAAACACATTACTTCTTTTGTGTGTGTGTGTGTGATTTCATCACTAGAAACCACTTGTGAAGAAAAAGCAGTTAAATCATATTTAAAATCACAAATAATAAAAAAAATAAACAACATGCACTGATCATAATCATATAGCTATTGCACAAATTCAAGTTGCTCCTTCCAATACATGGACGATTTAGAAATTAAACTGCTCATTTCACTAATGTCCATAAATATCCTTATATTTCATATATTTTTCCAAATATTTATGCTTTGCAATCATAAGGCTCATTTCATCAAAGAACATTGCACGTATACCGGGAAAGGAATCAGAAGTCTGAACAAGCCAATGGCCAGGGCACCTTAGTCAGGACCTCCTACAAAAAGGACCTCTCCCAGGAGATGTGAGAAAACAAAGCAGAGCCATCAAACAGAGACTACGTGACCACAAACGCAAAATATCAACACACAACACAGTAGAAAGCCTTACATGAACGACCATGAAACTCACATGAGAGAGGAGAGATGGAAAAACAAAGCAAAGGGAAGATCTTTGCAATCAGTCCTTCCCAGCATTGAGAATCGTGGTATCATTAGCAGTCTAGGAGCTAAGTGTCGTTTCTGCTTTACTAGGAAACATACCACAGTTCAGAAGTGAGGAGAAAACATGTCTGAATGTTATAGAAGATAGAGAAATAATGAAACAGATTGGTCTTCTTAGAAGTATCCAAATTAAGATCACACGGAAATTTCTACTCAAAATGATATGGTTATTCCACGTAACTATTACAAGGACAGTTAAGATTGTTATAGAGGTCCTATTTGCCCATTATCACATAGGGGGCTTAGAGAGAAGCTTAAACATAAGCTAAGTTCTCCAGGCTCACATGCAAAATGTACGTGAATATGATGAGAACTGTAATACTTAGTTTGGGACAACTGCAACCACTCCTTCAGCCCTGAAGGTCTAACAGGTTTAAAATGTATTCTTTTCTTTGCTCTTATTCCTGCTTTCTGATATCAAAGCTTACGTCACTTTTTCAGTGCATTCAACTTCAGCACAATGTGCCTGTACAGCATTACATTTTATGTGCATGGACACACATTTTTTTATGCATTAGAGCAAAACTAGATTTTATGTTCTCTAGCAGAAACGTCTCCGTGGGTTAGGGATGGCCTGTCTCAGATGGTAATTAGGCTCACTGCTGGTTCATTGCATGGTTTGGAGCTCAACCCCTTCTATGAAATACTCCTTTGCACAAGTCTGACTGTTTTGGAAGCCTGTTAACAAGATGATTATAAAGTAGAAGACATTGATCATAAAGTAGATAAATAATGATGATTATAAACTAAATACAGATGATGTTGGCTGGCTGAGAAAGTCAGGGCTGTTCAGCCTAGAGAAGACAAGGTTGTGTGGACACCTCATAGCAGCCTTCCAGTATCTGAATGGGGCCTGCAAAGAAGCCAGAGAGGGCAAGGAAGCCAGCAGTGTTCAAGGCCAGGATGGGGCATTGAGCAACCTGGTCCAGGAGGTGTCCCTGTCTGTGGCAGGGGCTTTGGGGCTAGAGTATCTTTAGGGTCCCTTCCAACGCATGCCATTCTATGATTGTATGCTAAACACACATTTGTATATATAAGAATATATATTATATACATGCAGAAGTTATAGGTAGGTAATACATTACGTACATTGTGCTCCAGGTTCCATAGACATTGAAAGCCAAATCCCCAAATGACGTAAATTCATATAGGTCAATGGAGGTTGATCAAAAGCTATTTTAGCATTTCTTTCATCAACATTGTAAGACTTTGCCACAGAAATGAATTAACTGTATGAGGTCAAAGAGTTCAGTAAAAGTAGCAGTATATGCATTCTAATGACATTATTTCTTCACTACTTTTTAATCAGATGTGAGATTGTGATGCACTTTAGAAAAAGCGAGACTTGATTTTGAGTAGCTTAGTTCTGGAGATATTCCAGAGATCTTGTTTTTGAGACCTAGTCCCCTTCACTGTGCCTTGCCTTGAATATGCAAAGGCTCCAGGCTCCGAATCACCAGCCACTAGAAATGTAGGTCGTAAGTTTTCAGCTGTATTTCTCATTGTTTTAATTTACTGAGCACTGACTCACCATGATGGCTGTTAAACTCCATTACTGCCAAAATGTCAATGTTTAACATGTTTCTCTAAACTGAACCATATGATTTTGTGTTCCTACTGCAGAGTGATTGTACTCCTTTCTTCTACTTTTAATATTCCTTTTGATAAACTATACTACCATAGCAATAACCCTGAACTCTGGGAAGCTAGTGCACACTAAAAATAAATGTTCTGAGATGCCATTCTGCAGAATGGGATGTACAATACATCCTAGATATCAATTTTGGAATTTCTATGGAAAGCATACTGTAATGCACAGTAAAACTTACTGTGTAAATTATCTGTTAGAAAATGTTATTCTGCAATTTTGCTTTTTTATTATCCAAAATGAAATAGGTCTTCATATTGAATTTTGAAATGACATCGCTCTTCCTGTAATATAGATGGAATTGTTGGTATAAAGAAAACAAAACACTCAAACCTCCTCCTTTTTAAGTATGCCAGCGCAGAACAGTATTCTACATTTGCATTGCCATTTATTTAAACTGGAAGATAGGTATGAAATTATCACTTACTACTTTTTGCCTTACTCATGTTATTTCAAAAGGGTATTTAAGAACCAGACATTGTCAAAAGGAATGGAGGGAGGAAGTTTGTGAGAAATGAAAGACAAAAGGTAATGTTCCGCAGCTCTTAAAATGTTGTTGCGTAGAGACCCAGAGTTTTGAGTCCCTTTCCACTCCTGCACAAGATCCTGTCTGAAGAACAGTGTGTTGGTTTTGCTTGGCCCAGTTTTTGCTGGGGGGGGCAGGGGGTGTCACAAAGATGGCTCCTGTGTGAAGCTTCTCGAAGCTTTTGCCATGTCCAGCAGAGCCAATCTTTGATGACTCTGAAGATGATGGACATGCTGCTGGCCAAGGCTGGGCCAATTAGAGATGTTGGTTACACCTCTATGATAACATATTAAAGAACAAATCAAAACAATGGATGCACACACTTCTTTTTAGCCAGAGGAGGAGGAGTAGTAAATGAGAAGTAAAATAAAACCTTCAAAGACACCATTTCTCTGCTCACCCCCCTACCACCTTCTCAGCAGGAGCACAGGGGGACAAGGCATGGGGCAGGGGTAGGTCAGCTCATCACCAAGATCTTCTTGCACTGCTCAGGGAGAGGAGTCTTCTCTGCATAGCTGTGGGTCCCAATCTCACAAGCAGCAGCCTGCCTGAACCTGCCGCAATGTGAGCTCCCCCCACGGGAAGACAGTCCTCCCAAAACTGCTGCAGCGTGGGGTCCCTCGTCCACTGGGTACAGACACCCAATGCCAGGCTGTTCCATCTTGGGACCAAGGCCTCTCTCTCCACTGGGACTCCCGCTGGATCACAGCCTCCTCCAGGCATCCACCTGCTCTGGCATGGGGCATCTCCCCACAGGCTGCGAATGGACCTCAGCCTCCCCTGTGGACCCCATGGGCTGCAGGGGGACAAGCTGCTCCACCATGGTCATCACCACGGTCTGCAGAGGAATCTCAGCTCTGATGCCTGGGCCATCCCCTCCCCATCCTTCTCCACTGACCTTGGTATCTCCATGTTATTTTCCCTCACCTATTTTCACCTCCTCCTCCTCCTCTGGCTAAAAAGAAGTGCGTGCACCCATTGTTTTGATTTCTTCTTAAATATGTTATCACAGAGGTGTAACCATCATCTCTAATTGGCCCAGCCTTGGCCAGCAGCATGTCCATCATCTTCAGAGCCATCAAAGATTGGCTCTGCTGGACATGGTGAAGGCTTCGAGAAGCTTCACACAGGAGCAATCTTTGTGACATCCCCCTCCCCCCACTAGCAAAAACTGGGCCAAGCAAAATCAATACAAACAGCTAAAGCTGAGATTCAGTGTTATAATAACATGCACCTGATAAAACTAAAATAATCAAATTCTAATGATATGTATCACAGTGACATTTTCTATTAACCTTTCTTTTTTTAGCTTTGAGGTTGAAGGAGTCTTCTTGCCTTAGATAACATATTGACACCCTATCTAAGGTAAGTAGAAAATGGTCATTGAGTGTGAAATACAAGTGGTAGGTCATCTATAGGGGGCATATACTTTTTATGCAGACAACGAACATAAACTAAAATTGATGTATATTTCATGGAGACAGAAGAAATTTTGAGAAAACCAAATGATTCTAAAGTAATGAGAAGAAATTTCTTAATTTCTAAATCTATTTTCTAAGTAAGATAGTAAAAAACTCTGACAGTAGGTTTAGATCATAAAGCTAGCAGATTATATAAAGTAACATTCCAAGTTCACAAAATTACACCTGGATTACAGAGACAAGGAGAGAAAATACTTTCTGCTGGGCTCCGATCACCAGTTAAGCCATTACAGGAAAGCAGAATATGAAGCAGAGTGTTACAGAACAGATGCGGTTCTGAAATGAAGTAATTGTGCAAGACAGGAAAAGCAATAATGGCTGAAAGTTTAACCTTAGGTTCATCCTTATGTCTTAAACTCATCTTCCATAAATATATCAGACATAATGAACAGATAACCTAGTGGTTGGGACAGGCATATCCATAGAACCCATTTTGCTGGAGCAATATTGATAAAAAGTGGCAGTACTCATTTTGCAAGTCTTGGTAAAAAATACTATTGAATAACAGTGTCCACTAAAGCTCTAGTTAAAGCAATATTGTGTGGATTTTTGCATAGATTTGGATTGTTTTACCTTCCATTTGTGGTTACATTAAAGTCTACAGTCTGAGACTTGGTTTGGTTTCAAACTCCAGTAAAATCTAGGGATGAACCAAGAGGGAAAAAATTGGGGGATGGGGAGGGGAGGCGGGGAGGAAGGTTAAATGGTGGAAGATACATCTAGAAATTTCCATTAGTATTGCATGACTGCAAAAAATACCCCCCAAAATTCCATCAAATATTTAACCATACTTTTGCCTGGTTTTAACCCTAAAAATTATTCCAGTTTTATAGCAAGTAGAAGATTGTCTGCAACTTTTTCATAAACTAGAGTCTCTTTGGCAAGTCGATTGAGCTTTCATTTTCATAGATGTTCTTTGCTCGTGAATATACATACATGTGCTCATGTAGTGCCAGACACAGCAATGTCAGCATGGAAAGGAAAGCCGTAAGTGGAAGCCAGGGTTACACGAGTGAGCTGACAGTTGAGTACATATAGTGCATATATGTATTGTATGTATCCACTACATATACAGATACCAAAAAAAAACAGAATTGAAAAGAAAATGTCCACACAACACTTTACATTACTTGCAGTTACCTTCCACATCTCTCACAGAGGCAAATGAATTGTCATCCTTACTGTTAGACCTTACTGTTTGGGAGGGGGTGACACTGGGTCCATAAAAAAAATGAGATTTGCTCAGCAGTCTTTGAAATTCTGCTATGTTAAATCTGATTGTTGCTACTCAGATGGGAAATGAACATGTGGAAATGGCATAATTTCAAAATTCTAGCGTGAGTCTGTTTTAACTGACGCAGGTTTACACGAACATATGTAGACCAGTAGGCAAGGCAGGTGAAGGACAGAGTGGATCTGATTCTTTGCTTCTGAAATATCTTTGATTCATTTTATACATTGTAGGGAGTGCTCCCAAATCCTTGAGGAGCTTTCTGTGTCTTGAACTATGAAGAGAGGGAGAGCATTTTTATTTATATCACTAATGCCAGGAAGATTTCCATGAGATATATCCTGGTTGGCAGTGTTTGCAAGCACGGCTGACAGAGGAACATGCCCAAATTAAAATTTATACAGTTCTGGAAATACCTGCAAAGACATTTAAATACTGTGAGATGTGTATAGAAGTGTCTGTTTTTCACAACACCTTCAGTGACAACAGGTGAATGGGGAGAGGGTGTTAAACTAGGAAATCTAGTCTGGACTTGAATTTACATTTGGAAATGTACTGAGACCTTTCTCTGCTCTCAGTATCCGAATTTGTGAAACGAATTCAATAGGGTTCTGTTCCAGACATACTTACAGAAGTCTGAAACACAGAAATTATGGTAGCAGGAAATTATCCACCAAAGAAGTCAAATTTCATTGCAAAAAATTTAAAAATTTAAAGTTATTCTTGGTATACAGCAATTCCTTCCAGCTTGTCCCAAGATCTTTCCATACGCTGAAATTCAGATCAGACTCACTAAAACATTTTTTCTTATCAGGATGTCAGTGTTAAGTAACAGAGTGCCTCTGACATCCCTTCAGTGCTACTGGGCAAGAACACGGGTTAAAAAAAATGCCTTCAGTGCAGAGCTGCAGTCAGATGATTGTTCTGCTAATGATTTATACACTAAATCAGCATATAAGAAAACATCGATTTTTTTTTTTAATTTCATTACTTCATATTGTGATGCCCTACCGTTAAGACAAATGTAGACATTACCTCCTGATCCAGTTAAAACACATCTGGTTTTAACAGCACGTGTTTCCGCACTCCACTTGGTGAAGAAAGACAGAAAAAAACCTCAGGTGTTTTCACAAAATGATTCTTTGTCAGTGTCTTACGGCTCCCCATCTACCACACTACTCCGTCATATATGCACTTCTGCCTTGTAGGCAGCTCATCAGCCTCACTCACCAGGGAAGTCTCACTGACTCAGGAAGGACATTGTGCTGAGCAGCAGTTGCAACACCTTCAGTGACATTGTCCAAGATGTGCAAGATACAAGAGAGGGAGCAGAGACTCTGCAGCACAGCAGCAAACACATTTTCAGCAAAATCTACCTGTGAATCTGACTGATCATAATCAGCTAAAGGCTAGAAGGCAGCACATCACTAGCCATTACAAAACAAATTTTGTGATACTGTTTAGCACAGGCAGAACTGTTTTCTTAACTAGCAATATATTCCACCTATTTCTATATTATATTCAGGGACAGGGAGCAGAAAGAGAGGAAATCTCTTGAATGATAACAGATTAACTTAGTTTTCTGTGAGGTCACTCTGTTCTTAATGGTCTTCTGGTGTTTGGTTGTTTGCGTTTTTTTAACTGCAATACCTGCCATTAATTTTAGTGAAGTCATTTCTTGCTCCTCAGTGTGTAGCCATACAACAAAAAATTTTAATATGATGATATTAATATGAGAGGAGTTTTTTCTCTTATTTGTTTGCATTTTAGTCAGCCCATTGCATATTATTAAGGAACAAACTCCACCTATGTATTTACAAAAATCTAATCCATAGAAACTTTAACTTCTAGGAAGATATATAATTGAAAGCAGTATTGCCATGATCACTTCCATGGATCCCAAATCACCTCTCAGTCAGCTGTCAGGGGAAAAATAAGGAAAATATTGGTGTGGCAAGTCTTTATAATTATAAAAAATACAAGCACTCACTGCACAGAAACTTTTCATTCTATATTCAATCATACTTACTAGCAAAATGCTAATGACATCTAGTACAACAGCACAGCACTCAACAGAAATACGGAGCAGCTGGTTATGTTGCCTCGTGACTATTTTAGACTTGCTTACTTAAAATTGCAACCATGAAAGAAGATTATATCATTTTAAAAGAATATAGGTTTTAAAGGGCCTACTCATGAAAGATTATATAGCTATGCTTCAGAGCCCAGGAGAAAATAAAATAAAGAATTTTTTAATTAAAATTAAGTCTTACTAACATTGCCTACAAACATTTATCTTTTAGTTATGTACCCTAAAGGAGATTCATTTACTGGATTACAAGGACATGAGCCAAGAGCACCAGGCTCTGCCACCAGCATCTTGAATGATCTTCAGAAAGTTGCATCATCTCCTTGAGTACTACTTTTTTCATACAAGAAAGAGAGAGTGAGGGAGAAAAACAGCACTAGCATACTCTCAGGAAGATAGTAAGATGCTAATGATTTACTTGGTGTTTAGTTTTATTGAGAACCCCAAAATGAAAGTGCCCTATTAATGCAAATTATCTGTATTGTTAGGTGGTAGAATTACATTCCCTAAGACAAGGGCTGAATAATGTCTATCCAAATAATGAAAGTCCAACTTCACTTGTTAGATTTAATTGCTTAGAACTGTCATCAAAACATGACTGTAGAGAAAACATTTAGCACAACTCAAAAAAGCTCACTCAAATCAAACATATGCTCATAACTAGTGAACATGAGATGTATAACTATAGAAATAAATTAACTACAATTTTTGTCCTAGAGCTTAGTTCACACTGGTAAATAAATTGATGAAAAGAAGAGCTACTCTACTAATTTTAGACCTTTTTTCCAATCCGAAGTTTTGGGGTGGTGAGTAGGCTAGAAAGAGCATCCAGGATCACTATCCTTCTTTATCACCTCCTTGATGAGAGATGGTCTGACTAGAGATTGAAAAAAATACTTCTGGCTTCTTTGGGTACGTAAGTCCTATGAACCAGCTAAATGGAAGGCTTTACCACACTTTCTTTCCTTTTACTTGATTTCTTTTCTCCTTCTGTCTCTCTTTTGACTCTCATATCCTTCCATTTAGTCTACTACAGCTGCTTTTCTTATTTGTTTCCATGATACTGCTGTGAGGTCTCTCATATTAGACAGGCAGCTAAAAGCACAGTCTTAAGCATGTTGATATTTGACAGACTTCACAATGAGTGAGGAGACCAGGTGCTCTGCCTGTCTTCAACTGTAAGATTTGCAGTATGAGTCAGAAACAGAAACATTTTCAGACTTTGCTGTTCTTTTTACCCCCTCTCTCCTGCGTGCATGTTGCTTTGTCTTCAGGAAAAGCAACCACAATAGCTCAGATCCCTAATACCTTATTTTTTCAGCAATAGTTATATTTTTCTCTAGTAGTTATCATTCTCAGTACACTCTAAAAGACTGTCAGACAAGATTTTCTAAAAACAAAGTAAAAAGAAAACTGATCTCTCTAGAAACACTCTAAGTTAACATGAAAGGGAATAATATCGACTGTTAACATGCATTTTTTTCTTAATGTTTTGCAAGTCTGAGTGGATTCCTCCAACCCATAACTTTTTATATCTTCAAATAAAAACTTACCAACATTTAATCTTGTTTGCTATAAGCATAAACAGACTGAAGCCTGTCTGTATGCAACACTGAATGCTGGTTTACATTTTGTAGTGACAGAGGCATATTGACCCCGTTAATTCATATTTTTCAAACAAGATTATTAGTAAGGCGCTATCAATAGACTAGTGAAGAGAGCAGGCAGACACTTCTGTGTAGGATGTCTATACATACATTTAGGCCTAGCACTCTGTTGCAGGTAGCAGATAATCTTCATAGGCTTCAATGTTGAAGAAGACAAGCCTATGTGTCATTTAACCTGGCCTGTAGTGATACAGTACTGCAAAGCACAGCTGCCATTGCCAACTTTGTTTACTCAGCATCACATGGAACTCCATCTGGATGAGGTTTACAGCTCTTCAAATAATTGGAGAATCCATAAGGAATAAAGCATCCTTTCCCAAACAGCAAAGTAACAGTGGAAAAAAAGAGAGAAATATTTTCTGCTTTCCCCATTTCTTTGATGAGAGATGATTTGTCCCACTTAATTTTATTTCCATCCTGCTTGCCAGCCAAAACTGCCAGTGACAAATGCTATTTGGAGAGTATAGCCTCTAAAATATCTCACAGCTTATGATTATTAGATATACAATGTCAAAGTACTAGTTTTGCCTATGCAAAACTATCTTCCTGAGATCTGCAAGGTAGATGACTGAACTCATCACCACCAAGATGTTAGGCAATAATCTGAATGTACTGCCCATTGAGATAAATTGCACAAGACATCTGCAATGTTCCCCCTGGGTGTAGTTCAGTCAGTCCTCATGCTGCCAGGGGAGCTTAGGATCACAGAAGGATTAGGAGGAGAAAATGTAAAGATTGGGCTTTACATAAAGCTTTTACTAGGCAAACAAAGTATTCAGATGGAAGGGCCTTTAAAACCATGGACAGTTCTACCAGAAACCACTGAGACAGAGTAATCATCTTCCTTGGAAAGAGGTGAAAGAAAAGTCACTTTAAAAAAGAGCAATATTAAGACTGATGCATTCCCAGCATTGGTGAGGGAGAAGCCCTTGGTATATCATATATTGTCATGGTTTATATACCGTCCCCCCCACTAGCAAAAACTGGGCCAAGCAAAACCAGCACATTTACTTTTCTTTGATTTTTAATTCCTCAGAGTAAAAATTATCACAAATTTAAACGCAGTGTTTAAGATGCCTTTATATGACCAACTTTAAAATGTAGAAACACAACTTAGTTCTTATTTTGTTGTTACTTTTAAATCAGTCCATTACCATTTCTAGAAGTGCAATTAACATTAACTTTAGATTTTAGTACAAAGAGAACTGTCATTCAAAAGTTTTTCCATCTGTCCAAGACTGTTTACACTAGAAGAAAACAGTTTTCTTCCACAAGTATTAAGAAGTTCAGATTACTAAGATAGAATAACAGAGAAAATAGACTATTTCTTAAAACACCTGAAGTTTGTGCAAACAAAAATGCATGAATCTCTCAAAGGACACTACCTTTCATACAAAGAAATGACAGACATCTTTCTGTGATAGATAGTCATTTCCTCATAAATAATCTCTTTATCTTAAACCATATGTTTCACAGAATCACAGTGACTGTTCAGCTTAATGCACTGTGAAATCTTCTAGCAAAATGTATATTTATGTACGTATTTATTTTACTATGATAGTTTTTAAGATTACATTGATAATTTTTAAAAAGCATATTTTTAGCAGAATTTAATCTTCAGCAAAAAAGCATGGAATAATAAAGCTCAGCATATGCTATATAAAGAGTTTTTAATTTTAGAAATGTCATTTAAAGCATGCAACACAGTATGATGAAGGAAATGTCTTGCTGAAAATTATATATATAAGATCATTATAGTTTTTAAAGAGCTTTAAAAACACATCTTCCCTAATGTACTAAATCTCCAGTGTACTTCTAATAAAATGGAGACTGTTTTAGGATTCATGCAGCTGAAGACTATAGAAATCATCATCTTGTAGACATAAGGTTCAAAATTTTCATTCATTCAAACTTTAGAGAATGAAACATCTATAACTCTCAGCAAAAGAGGAACAATAACAACTAGCCATATGATTCTCTGCTATATTACACAGCTTATGAAATGGAAAATTGGTGGCAATATGTATTTATTCTCATATTAAACTATTAGTTAATAAAGCAATATCTCTATAGTTGAGCTGTCATTTCCACTCAAATGAAAAGATATCTCCAAGTTTAAACCTCTTGCCTATAGTAGGCTTTTTACTTTTAAAATGTTCTTGAAAACAACCATGATGACAACTGATTGTTTCATTTAAGCTGTATCTATCAGCAACATTTTTACAATATTACTTTTTTTATTGAGGAATCCAGAGTAACAGAAAATAATTTGCCCTTTCCCCATTTTGCCTTTTTTTTTATGTGGCTGTAAGAGGAAATAATACTAGCAGCACATGAAACTTTTGTTGTACCAAAATGCTTCATTTATTGCAAAACAGAACAGCATAATTTGTTATCTCAAACAAGAGGTCTATGGAATGATTTTGGGGGATGGTTTAGTGTGCTTCTGCTACTTCTGTAGCAGTAAAAAATTGTGCTTTGTAATTTTCTGTATCTTCACAGTGATGAAAAAGAATTTCAAGGACTGTGTTCATAAAATTATCTGTTAGAATTACTTTTATAACCCAGTTCACTTGCATGCTTTGTTGCATCTGACAGACCACTCTGGCAATTTAAGAAACCTCTTTTGCAAAAACTGCAGTAAGCTTTATGGCTATTATTGCTATGTTCCCTGATCTAGGCTAAATTATTTCTCTACTCAGAATGCAAAGAACTACTTTTGGTGTGCAGTTATGACAGCCTTCTCAAATAGAAGAACAATCCTTTTAAACATGTAGGAAGTCATGCAGGTGTGGAAGAAATTTCTCTTGGCTAGAAAAGGAACTCCTCACAACTCTAAGGCAAAATGGCTGCAGAGGAGTGTTCTAGAAGTCCTCTTCAACCCAACTTATTCTGTCATTCTATGATTTGTTGATGGAACATTACCCTCAAAGTCATTGCACAGTCACATTCCACATGGGAGATAGTTAAATAAACCAGAAAACACATGTATAAAAAAATGCGAGGAACCAAACATCTTTTTCTTTATCCCTTGATGCTGTATACTCACACCAAAAAATAACTGTTAGATAAGAGAGCATGAGCACATAAGTTAATCCTAGCTATGCTTCTTCAAGGCAATCTTAAGACTACCTGAAAGGTAAATCTTCTAGATTGTAATGTTTTAAAAACACATTTCAGTTTTGAAAAAGCATCTCAAAGAAACAAGACCGTGTAGGGAAATTAAACAATCTTTGGCAAAGATAGACTTAACTCTCATCACAAATAAGTATCTCTAACATAGGGTGTATTCACAGTACTTCTCTTAGCTTCCCACCATTCTTTAACACTGGACAGTTTCCTTATCCTCCAAGCTCTTGTCTCACTGCAGCCAGAGGATTTTTGACCCTGTCCTTTCTCGAAGAGAACCTTCACTTCTGAGAATACTCTCCTGGAACACACAGATATGTTCTTTCTCAAAGAGACATTCAAGAGAAGCTCAGAGTCATAATCACCACTTCTCTATCACCACCATTTGGTTCGAAACCCCTCTCCTACACAATCTTCTCAGCATAACAGAATGCAGTAATCTCTGTAATTTCTGCTATTGTTGGTTGCTTTCCACACTGCTCCAGGGAGGTCTACATCGATAAATGTTGAGGTCTTCCAAAGGGCAGTGGTTAGCTAGTACATACAGTGTGACTTAAGTCTTTCTAATAAAACATGTGGTAAGCACAGCATGTTTATATAGTCCGCAATTAAATTGTCCAGAATACTTTTTCTTTGCATAGTATTTTCTTATTGGGCTACAAATGCAGGAGTGGATACTTAAAGAATTTTTATTTAATAGTCAAAGTCTGAAACATAAAGTTACATCTCTGAATTAAACTTCAGACAGGATCCTTATACTGTCTTCTTAAAGACTTTTTTTGCGTGATCAGTTTTTCTTAAAACTCTGATGTTTCAAATGACTGCTGCACTGAAAACAGGATTGATCTACACTGACAGAGCATTCTGTGGAGCTTTGATTAACTGATTCAGCTTTATTTATGCTGGAAATTCATGAAATATAGGACAGAACTTTAAAATTAGTAACAGTTTTCACTCCAGGGTACAAAAAACCCCACCACAATGTTAACAACAATCCCTTAAAATAAAAAATAGCAGGTACTCTTGACTGAGACAAAGTTCACGCAAAGCTCCTTTTCCAAGGATGCTCAGGTGTTAGTTAAGCAATCTAAGTGCAAATGCACTCTAGGCCCAGATCACACCAACAGTCTGGGGCTGTCTCTCCCTTCCAGCTAAATATCCAAGATCATTGGGTTTTCCAAGGGATGTTTAAGAATATTTACAGTATTTTGAGGTGAGTATGAAGTACCCATCTACCCTACTCGGCAGGAGCCATTCTATTTCTTCCAAAAGACTGTTTCTAAAAATAGCACAAGAGAGCAAGAAAGCAACACTCTAACCTCATAGTTAGGGCATCTTCCTTTGAGTCAGACATACCTCAATTCTCCTCTTTGCTCCTGGGAATGTGCCTTCACAGAAATAAGACAAGAGTTCACAGCAAATTCTAAGAGGTTTCTTTGTGTGCTTGCTAGCCTGCAAGCTAGAAAATGAAGATCCATGTTCCTGCTAGGCTGCATAGAGAATTTAAATGGGGTTTCTCATCCTTTATCTACTAGACATATCACCATGACATTTTCCCTTCGATAGCAGATACTGTTGCTATGTTTGATATGATATATGATTTGATATATGATTGAAGAGCTTTAGGAGTATTAAAGATTTACTATTTAGAGAAAACCTTTGCCCATCCCCAACTGCAAAACATGTCATGCCCATGAGTACTTGTTTTGTATCTGCAGTGAGTGGTTAAGGTTCAGGTGGGGTGTTGGTGAGAAGTTGTCATTCTCAATGCTAATATCATGGTTCACATAAAAGCCTTTGCTGGGGAGGCTGTCTGAAAAGGCTTACTTCTGTTTCTGCTAAGCCACATTGCTTTATTGCAGTGAAGAAGGAAGAAGAATAGAATTATCAGCCTCATGAATTGTCAGGAAAACTGTCCACCAATTCTTCATTTCAGGCTTTCCTGATGAGCACTACTGAAAATATATACAAGGTTAGATTTGGTTTTCAAATACCCATATGAAACAATCCAGGAAATACAAATGGCACTGTTACTTTTTAGGTGAAGAACCTAAATGAAGACTCCAAAGTCATTCTCTGCTGCAACTAACCAGCCACCTCTATAAGAAAGTTGCAGGAGAACAAGTAAACTCAGCAGCTATGGTATCTGTTACGGAAAAGTCCAGTAAGAGGAATGCAGAAATTGCTGATATCATTATTACTTTGGTATTGGAGTGTGGTTTTCAGTAGTTCATTGACTTTCCCTATTTGCAAACTGGTGTCAGAGTAGGAAAATTGGAAATCTCTCAGGAGAAACAAACCCAGTATATGTGCTCTGTTTGGCTGCTCATGTCTGTTCAGGGAAAAGAATGGAGTGAGCCTGAGGTAAATTCAGAAGAAATAAACACAGTTTGAACATCAGTTCCTCAGCCACAACCATTTCACTCCTCAAATTTTCTCTTCATGTATTTCTTTACTTGTTAATACACAGACATTATTAATACACAGGTCTGTTGAGGTATTCTAAATATTTCTATACTAGAATTTACCATTTTTTAATGTCCAATTTAATACATTTTGGATTTTTTCCCAGATCAGATTTTTAAAAGAAATTTTGAAAGACAAATTTGCAGTGTGGTGAAAACCTTAGCACAAGCCCTATTTGCCTACACAACACATTTGAACAGCATAGTGTCATATGACTCTGAACTACAATGGTGGAAAACTACGGACACAGTTCAAAGTGAAAATAATAATCATTCCAGACGACACATTACCATGTTGAATGGACAAGTAAGTCTCTTCTTATTTCTTCTAAACTGGACTTGGAACAATGGGTTCAATACTGGCTGTTTAATTTATCTAGAATTTTGTCACTGACTTCATTGACAGATCATTTGCTGGGACAAACTACATTAACTTAGGCAATAACTTGCCAAGTGAATGGCCAGGGTGGTACTTTCTTTGATCATTTTGATAGCTTTATTCTTAGCACCTAATTAAAATGAGGTGTTCTTCTCACAGATATGTCAGGGGTCTTGCTGAAGGAAAAACTCCCAGAAACAAAGTACCCTGCCCTACACAGTAGTTAAAACTGGACGTAAAAAATAATTTCTTCTGGCCTTAAAAAAAATGAATTTACCAGTGTGCAACAAAGACTGGTTGGAAGAATACCATTGGAGAGGTAAATTCTCTTCAACATGAGCAGTTATTGGGTTTTCCCTACAAGAAAGAAAATTCACCAAGGAGGAATGAAATATCAAGTTTTTCAATCAAATGTTTTTAACTGTGTTTTTACACTGTTTAACAAACTGGAAAACATGGTAAAGAAAGTTGAGCAGCAGGAAGTAATATAATTGCCAATAGCCTATGTAATACTGGCATATTTCATCAATAACCCACAATACAGGAATGGTAGACTGAGCAAAATTGGGTCTTAAGTCAAAACAGACAAAAAAAAAAAATACTATAAAGCCATGACAGCACCTTCCGTGATGTAGTATCTTCTTGCGTATTGGAGGAAACCTCTCATAATTTACTGAGGAAGAAAAGTAAGTCCTAACGAAAAAGTGAAAGGGCTTTTGGAGTTAGAAGAAACAAACTTCAGAAGGTGAGAAACCAGTGCTGGATTGATGTAATCTCTGCCCTCGAGCCTCAGATCAGCAGAACCTGAGATACAGAGCATAAATATTTCCATGTGTTTAACTTGTTCCACCTTTCCCTGGTCATTCACCATTTGCCACCTCTGAAGGAAGAATAGTGCTTAGGCAGAGCTTTGGTCAGACCTTGTCTCTTTGCATGTTCTCTTTACCACACATCCTTAACGTCAGCTGTTTTTCATGTAGCTTAATTGTGAAGGGGACAAAGAAGTGACTCAGTACATTATCAGAAGCTCCATCTTTTTTTACATTAGTTTCAGTAGAGACAGAAGGCAGCTTCATTCACTAGGGAAACAGTTTTGCTGGACTCTCCTACCACAGCATTTCTCTCTGAATGTGAAGGAGTAATTATTTCACCCCAGCTTACATTAACTCTATTTCCTGGTTTCCAGTTAAATTACCAAAACAAAGATGGTATATTAGTACATCCAGCAGATCTTGACTGTCTTACAGTTCACTGGTGTAGGCATCTACTGCCACTCAACTACTGACAAGCTGTGTAAGTTCCCGTGCTTGGCAGTATCACTAAGCAATAACGTTTCCTTCCCCAGACCAACGTTTGATTTCTGCATCTAAATCTGCACTAACATGAACATCATGTTGACACTGGCCTGACATCGACTGAACACACCATTTCCTTTTCAATCAAGCATGCAGCTTACCAAACAGGTTATAAGGCATAAAACTCCAGCAAAACTGTTGAAGTAGAACCCATTTCTCACTCTGTCACATGCATGCTATACTCGTTCATCTGTTTTTTACAACTAAAGGAGTGGTAACAAATTGGCAGGAAGGTTGTATCAATTTGCTCTAGTAAAACTGCAAATGGTAAAAATCTATTTAACTTTTATTAGAAATGGCCAACACCCCTCATTTCTTGAGTGAATGTCGGCTTTGTTCCCCCAACAGAGCAATAAAACAGACTGTTTATAATGGTTGGCAGCAATAACATCCATACCATAGACCTCTATATCCAGCTATTTGGATTCATGTCAGCCTCTAATATCTTGAGACATCGATCCATAGAATAATCTCAGGGTTATGATTTAAAATAAATTCCATTAGGTATGTCTACCCACATGGCATGGTACTAGCATATAGCTGTTTTTGAGACCAAGCCGATTGATCATGAAGCAATGAACTTCCAAATGTGGGCTCAGAGACAGTTCAAGTGTCCTCTGAGGAACGTGTCTGTTTAGACTCTCAGACTCAGGCTCCCCATGTGGTTTAACCGAAGCTGGCAACCAAGTCCCAAACAGGCATTTGCTCACTCCCCTCACAGTCAGTTAAGGGAGAGAATTGGAGAACTAAAAATGGGAAAACTTATGAGTTGAGATAAAGAGAGATTAATAAGGAAAGCAAAAGCCGCACACACAAGCAAAGCAGAACAAGGAATTCATTCACTGCTTCCCATGGGGAGGAAGGTGCTCAGCCATCCTCAGGAAAGCACGGATTCATCACATGTAACAGTTACTTGGGAAGACAAACACCACCATTCTGAAGATTTTCGCCTTCCTCCTTCTTCCCCACTCTTTATATATTGAGCTGATGCCATATAGTATGGAATATCTCGTTGGTCATTTGGGGTCAGCTGTCCTGCCTGTGTCCTATCTTAACTTGTCCTGCACCCTGCAGTGCACTCAGTTTTGGGGTAGTGTGAGAAGCAAAAAAGGCCTTGATGCTGTGCAAGCACTTCTCAGCAGCACAGCTCTGAAAACAGCTCTGGCCAAAACACGCCAGCTATTATGAAGAAAATTAACTTGGCCCAAGCCAAAACCTGCATACCCTCACAGAGACAGTACGCTGTCCATGGATGATCATGCTGCTGAGTGGACATGTTGCACAAAAAGCTGCTCTAGAAACCATGTCTCCAGAACTAGATACAAATAACAATTGGGTTTGTCACACAGCAAATAAAATGACTAAATTAAAAGTATACAGTAAGTATAAATTAGAAGTAACAAAACTGATGACAGCCTGAGTGGAAGAACAGTCACAGCCAACATCCTAGACACCATATCTATGATACATACTTATCTTGATATTGTAGATGTCAGAAGAGGAGCATTTACTTTTGGTAACTAATCTAAAATTCAAAAGAAAACAAATCTTCCCTCTGGGCATCAACTAACTCAAAGCTTCAGTCTCAATATCCTTTAAAAAAAGAACCTTGGTAAACAAAAAACATTAATGTACTTCACAGGAATTGTCATATTACTCATCACTCTTTGGTAGTCCAGAGATCATGACACTGTTTTTACCACTTCATAGATTCTACACAAGGCTAAGATACATCAATTTGAGTTTAGGTTATTGTGTTGTTAGTTTTCATTTGGTTTTGGATCCCTATATACATTTTTTTTTTCACTGCAGCGGCTAAAGGCATAGCAGTGGGAGAAAGACACTTAGGATTATGTTTAAAATAAAAAGATGGTTTTCTGAAGACTAGTGAGATTTAGCTTAAAGTTTTGGAAGGCTTAAATTTGAGGTTAATTCACAACAGTTTCAATTCTATTTCAAACTGGTGAAGAAATCATAAACCCAAATTCCTATTACATCTTTCAAACTACAAGCCAGCACTAAATGCAGAAAGATTTGTATAGCACATAATAGCAATGGAAGGTAGAGCTGAGAAGAAATGGAATATACATTAGAAAATTTTTGCTCATGCATTGTTTCTCAGTTATCCTGTCCAGAGGGAACTCAGTAAGAAGCATCAAGAATAAACTTCCAACACTGTTAGTTACTTTAATTACTTTGATTCACTGTGTTCCCCCATGAAACAGCACATGTGTTTTTTTTTTTTTCATCCAGGAAAATTAACTAATCATGAATAGACAACAGATTTTAAAAAAACCTTCTTTGAAATATTCAAAATAATTACACTTGCTGCTGTATTTATGATGGGAAAGTCCATCATTCTGGCACTTCTGGTGAATTAAAGCATGAGGAAGGGATTGCAATGGAAAGATTGTCCATTACTTCTAAACAAGAACCTTGTAAAAAGGCTGAATTGCTGGCAAGAATATCTTCCAGTCTCATCCAATGACTCATGTAATGCCTCAGAGTTGAATGGCCCTGCCAAGTTCTTTCATTTTGTTTCTCTAAGAAAAATGAAAACTAAAAAGAGGAACATTCAAAGAAGATGGGGCATATATCAAGGTTCAGCAGCAGCCCAGCAAAACATCTGTCAAACACCTATTATGAAGTACCCATTTGTAATTAAGGTAAACAAGTGATAGAAATTCCATTAAAAGTGGTACTATGAAGTTATATTCAACAGGCAGGTACACATGGGAAAACAGTATAGCAAATGTTTTGCAAGCAAACAAATGCAAATAATTAATATCAGTAGAGAGATTTAAAAGTTCTTGTGTAGTTTTTTTTTTTTTCCCAAAAAAAAGAAAATCTTTTAACAAAGTGGATTTTTTTGTTTGCTATTGACTTTAGGATACTCCCACTAAATTTACGCTTTCTTCATACTGCAGTTTTACATGTTGACTGGAAGCAGAGGTTAATGTAAAACAGCAGCTGTTTCTTAGATATAATTGCATTTCCAGCACAACTGGTGGCTTGATTTAAACATTCTTTCTAAAGCTGTAGAAATTACAACTAATGAAGTTGTTATTACTTGTATCTCTTAAGCAATTATGCAAAAAGTCACATGTACACTTAGATTTCAACTGGCTTAAATATCTGAATTAGTCCTTACAAAGGCTAAGTTCTCAGCAGTTTAAAAGGAATTTCATTTGTCGTCACTATATGCCACGCTATTCCCCCCTCAATGGGTCCATTCTGCAGACAGGAAGCAGTACTGTAGGCAGCAGAATTTCCAGCCTAGATGACTGTTGGAATATAGACCTTGTGTAATTCAAAATAAGGTGATATTCCACAACATATAATTTCACGATTAGCATTTTTTCCCACAGCTTGTGCCATCTTATCACTAATATTTTTGAATTATTGAAAATCAGCTTATGAAAGTTCTTCTGTGCTACAAACTGTTTTCTTTAGTCAAGATAACCAGGAGGAAAAGTACATAAAGGAAGAATATTAAAGGTTATTTTTGTCAACTTTAAATAACAGATTAATATAACTGATTGTTCTCTTCCTGTTCTCTCCAGCACAGGTATGCACAGCCTATTTGATGAATGCAGTCCACAAATATAGCCTGCTTAAAGTCTAATAACTGGCATTTGGAATACTGATGAAACTATAATTCAATGTGAATTTCCTTTGAATATAATCTTTCTGAAGCCAATTCTAAGTAGAGCTATGTAAAAAAGAAATAAAAAGATAAAAGACAAAATGTATTCCTTTAAGGCCAGGTTCTGCCACTCAGCCATAGCAAGTGGTGCTTTGTAATTAAAGTTCTGATAGTGGTAATGAGAAAAGTAGCACTCAAGATCAAAGGGAGGGGAGAGCTAAGGAATCATTCCTTAGTTAACAGGAAAATAGACAGACAATGCCTAAAATAATCAAAGGTGATATTTACACTGCTACTTCAACGCCATAAGAATGAGATGTATTTTCTCTACTGTAAATAACCAAAAGTTAAGGAAAAAGAAAATGGAGCCTCTAAGGGATGGCTACAACGAGGCCAGTACTAAAACCAGCCACATCCAGTATTAACCTTGGCATTTAGAAATAACAGGAAATTATTCTGGAATCTGGCAGATGTTTCCCAGAGAAAACATATCAAGTACTGTAAGGATACTGAGGCTGAGCCAGAACAGGAACGTTTGAAGTCTGACATGAAGTGGCAGATGTGACAGCAGAGAAAATCAGTTCAGAAAGATCAATTTAAAACATCTTTAACAATTAAGGAAATGCCAAGTGTCATTGTGAAAGTTAATAGAGAACACAACAAACATAAGGATTATGGAGAGCTGTGCACATCTGATCTAGAATGACTCCCTCATTTTTAATTAATAACCATACTTCAACAACTCACTCCCCAGCCTCAGCTGACATGCAGTACAGAAGAAGGAAGGAAGGGAACACTCAGAAGTAGGAGAACACTCATCCTTTCACAGGCATTGACCAGCATGAATTTCCTGCTGCTGAGACTACATCCAGTCCTGAATAGATTATTTATGATTCACAAGCAACACATGTTCCCTATTATGGACTGAGCTGCATCATAGATGAACAAAAGCAGGTTTTCCATAGAAATAGATTATGGTTATATGCATTTCTACGGTTGGATGAGTTGAATCTTTTACTGATTGCCACTTGCCTGGTATTATTTCATGGACAAAGATTAAGCTATATCTCTACTGATACCCTGGACAAGTAGCCCACACAGACACAGAGCCTTGCCTGTAACTCCATGAAGAGGTGTGCTGGCTGCTGCCTCTTGCAGAGGGAAACACTAGCACACAGTGAGGAGGTGACACTATGGGAAGCCATTTGTTCCTTTTTCTGCCTCCTGAGCTTTCTGGGCTGCAGGCTTTCAGAACAAGTGTTTATTTGCATAGATTTTGATGATACTCAGTGTTAACAGACCATAATGTCTGTGTCTCACATCTGGCAAATAAGAGATGACACTGGGAAATATGCAAGTCACTGGGATCTGGAGACAGAATTCCAGAAGAACAAAAATAGCAGGAACGTGACATAGGAATCTGTGAAGCAACGGGAAAGGAACCAAGTCCTTAAAGTGACTTTGGAATACTGACTCTTCCTCTGTAAAGAGTCAGAGCTCTGCATGCCTTGTGAGCAAGACAGATCAAACTTTGGAAAAATACTACTGAAGCTGAGTCCTTGGGACCTAGTAAGTGACAATTCCAACCTGATCCAAATAAATTTCTAGGGTAAAGTTTCTGCTTGCAGATATATCTCAAAGCCATCATCATCATTCAGAGAGCAACACCAGCACTAAGGTTCAGTAGTCCTAGCTGGCACAGGAACCAGCACTATTTTGTGGAACTGCACTATAGCCATGAGGCTTCAGCCATGCTAGACCAGTGTTCCTGGCCTTGTGTCAGAGAAAAGAATGGTGGGTATTGCTTTTTTTTCCCTCTAGCAATGAATTCATTCCAAGTAAAATGGATTTTACTGCTTGAAAATGAATTCCATACACCAAATTTCTTTAAGGTCAGACTTTTAGGTGAAGCCCACGTCTGCCAGAAGTTTGCATATGTTTTCAAATAGCTATTTATAAAAATAAGTATATATCACACAGTTTGAGTTTTTTAGAAAGTAATCAGGACTTAGCTACTTTTGCTCAAATACAGCCAGAAATTTTGATTATTATTACTTTTTCTAAATGCCATTCTGTCCACGATAGCACAATTTTCCTTAACCTTTCATTTTATGACAAGCAATTGTGCACAATTGTTTGTCCAACAAGAAATAACTACCCCTTCCCAGGACAAGTCAGTAACTCAGCATCAGCTTGGATCAAGCTGTGTTGATGCTGACTGTCTTTTTTAGCAATGCCTACACAGTATTTTCATACCTGTTCTAACCAGCACTGGAATGACAAAGATAGTGCAGCAGGTGAGGCATTTACCTAATGAGAGCATCAGACACTGGAGAAATTTTAACAGAATGGTTTTCACTCCTACAGAGAATATTGCCTCTATACAGGTTTGGGGAAGGAATCTGTCATGAGCAAAAATGAAGAAAAGTACTGGGATCAGTCAGAAGGAGAGCTCGTCCTTGTGCAGTAATTGCTACCTGACAAAGAAAAAAGCAGAAAACACTCAATGCATAAGTGCTTTAAAGTAAAACTCATTGATCATCTAAATTCCAGAACTATGAGGAGTATTTTTCAGTTCATAATCTGACAGGCCTTTTCTTTTCTTGTGTGCTTTAGACAACACCACAGATTTAAGTCACTGGAAGGGATGTAAAGGGAAAATATACAAGCAGCCTTTGATGCCATTTGGAATGAACATAAACTTGTCTTCTGGCATCAATGCAGTGGAGATTTTCATGTCCCCATATGGTTATTCTCCTGGCTGGAGCCTGTAGAGCAGATGTACAACACATGGAAAGGAAAGAAAATCACACTTATATAATAAAATTAAAGCTGGAAAGTAAAGGAGAGAATTTCAGGAATCACTAAAGTAAGTACCTCCCAGAACACACTGTTTGGGTTATTTCTTCTTCCAAAAAGAGAAAGAAAAAAATAACCCTACTAACCCTCCTGAAAATTGCTTACTTTATGAAGAGAGCTCTGCTGCCAAAGTCCTGCTGCTCTGCAGAAATGTATCCATGGAGAAAAGGCTGAGTGCTGCTTATGCTTTTGTTTTTTCCTGACTCAAAATGGATGGAACACAGATTCTGTTTTCCATTCAAAATACATTAAATCTTCATTTAGGGATACTATTGAACGGTCATAAGAAGGACAGCTTCTCAGGGAATATCACTTCTTCACTGGCCTCTGACAGCAAGCCTGGATTTGACAAGTGCACTTGATAGCAAAAATAGAGTTTCCAGCTAATAATAAGCTCCAGTAAATACAGCAACTGTGACCTTCCAAACCTACGTCAGCTGCATATCTCTTCTGTACTCAGACCAGGCAACATTATGACTGACTGTGCAGTGAACCGTGCCTCTTTCAAAAGCATCTGTGGATTTTAAGTGATCCCTAAGCATTTTAGAAATGCAAAGCTATTTAAAATTATGAAAGGATTTCTCTTCACTCTTAATGGTAAATCCTTAACTACTCTTGTTAGCTGCTGAATTCCATCTCAGCCAGAGATAATAGTGGGAAGTCTGTAATGCTATGCACACCAGCATCTAGTTTGGTAAATCAAATTAGACTTTCTTGGTTACCCTGTTATAAGGACACCTGATGGGACACCTGGAGGGCAAATGCCTGATGTTAGTTTCAAGTGCTAAAAAGTGCTAAATAATGGATAAACTATGGGCTGCTTCCCTCTGCAAAAATATCCAAATTGCAATAGCCTGAAAGGGAAAGCTTGTGGCCCTACCAATTAATTTTCATTAGACTTTACTGTGATGCAAAAGTGGTCCCAGCAAATTTTACAGTGGAGGGCGAGGGGCTGTGGGGAGTGGTTGGGGAGAGAGGTAGGGAAGGATGCCCAATTTAAAGATAAATTATCTAGGGTTTATTAAAATATAGGTTAATACAATTGCCCACTCCCCAATTCTTGAGACCTGAATTCAAAGTAGGTTGCAAATAAAGCAACTCTGGTAATTTCAGCCTGGTCCCTAATGGATGTCTGTGTTTCATCAAATTGTATCACCTAATTAGGCAGTGGTGACGAGACATAGAGATCTGGAACAGAAAGGAGGAACATCGAGGTCATGACAGAGGTACTCCTGCGGTAATGTACATGCTGGAGATGACAAATGCACAAATTGCATCAATTCTCGGTGCGACAGCACCCCCTTCCTTCCAGTATGAATTGCCAAGAGTTAATCCAATGGAGTTATGATATGATGCCATTTTGTAGAACTGGGCAAATAATGCATAGTAAGTTATTTGTTCACTGAATTTAGCTCCCCTTTTACCCCTCTTCTGCTGTCTCCTCATCGCTAACTTGCAGAACATGTAGTAAACTGTTGTTTACAACTCTAACCTTACTACTCTTCAACAATAATAGACGAAAAGTCATATAAAAGGCTTTATTTTCTGGGCTGCTTATTAATATTCAATATGTATCTGCCTGGTCACCTGGTCAGATGTTCAGACATGTCTGTTAACCTCCTTGAGTAGAAAGGTGCATTGCTGGTATTTCTATGGTATCTGAGGTCCTCACAGACACGCACACACATCCTGCCTAGCCCCTCTCTCCCCGAGAAAGAAAAAAAATTAAGAATTGTGGGATTATTTTCTTTTGCTTCATTACACAAGGGTTACTACAAAGGTCAAAGCCTTTGAACCATAGCAAACAAAATATCTGAAGAAAGAATAATGTTTAAATTCATAACTTTCATAACACAAGATTGTAACTCAGTCATAAAATCATCTCTTGCAGACAATTGTTAGGATTTGCTTTCTAAGAATCATATGTAGTAAAATTTGAAGCTCAGCATTTTGATACAAAAAAGTAATGTCAATACCAATAACAGAAACAATACAGCTGAAGAATAAATATCAACAGCCATATTTCAGTGGCTGTGCATTATGCATAGAGGACAGCATGCATAAGGCAATGTACTTGTTGAAATACCTGCATTAAACTCTTTTATGAATAACTCTTAGAGCCTTGCTGTTTTGAGCTCAGTTTGATTTACAGCTGAAGGATATTCTAGAGATAAGAAGGATCTCCAGAGAGAGACTGAGACTCTTAAATCCGATTTAAACACAACCCATGACAAGACAAGACAAGGCATTACTCAGTTTCCATCTCATATTTTTATTTCTTTTACACCAATGTCTAAATTTCTGAGTGGACATGAAGCAGAACAGACCTAAAATTCAGGCAAGATCTCAATGAGGTAAGTTTGGTGAAAGCTTTGGCTTAGTTCTTTCCTCCTTCAGAACTTAGGTCCAAGTTCCTGAATATCTTTGCTTCAGTTCTCTCATTGAAAAAATTACTTTTATTTGGACATTACTATGTGAGATGGAACTACATTATCTTCCTGCTTTTTTTTTGCAGTTCAGTCTGTCTGTAAGGAGACTCCCTCTCTTGTATGCTTGTACTAACACATGCATGCTGCTTCATGCCTTACACAGCTTAATCTTAGCTTTTACCTTCTATGTTACAACCCTTTTGCCTGCTTCCTAAAACTCCATCTACATGAAAGAGTGCAAAAAAAAAAAAAGATGAGAAGAGGATGTTGGAAAAATCATAAGATGATAATTGTACATTTGAAACCAAAGATTAGACTGTCCTTATCAAATACTGCACACATCACCATCTTGCTTTACTAATGAAAAGGTAATGATCCTTCCTCCTCCATCTTGCTCTGTATGCACAAATTGCATAGCAGTTTCCTTTAAAACTAACTCTGGGAGACTTAAGACCATCCTCTAAGTTATCACAATTGAAAACATTCCCAGTGAGGGGTCTGAATGGAAGTGTAAACATGTAAATATTCAGACTTCTGGACTATATTTTAAGGATAGTACTTGAAATGTTGCACAGTAAGCTTTAAAGGAACCATGTAAAAAACTGTCTCTGTATTTGTGTTCATAGATCAGAAGCAGCCTTCAAAGAGTTGTACAAAGAAAAGTTCACTCCATTAACGCTTATAATAAAATTCTCATTAATCACTGTTCTGCCTGGAAAGCATGAAACGATTCCTCAACAGCTAGAAAAAACAGAGTCTTCCTGACAGCTCAGCTACAACTGCCTTGGAAAACATGGTCTGGGATCCTAGGATTTGGCTGAGGACGTTATATAATTCAGAAAGAAACATTGCATTGATGGCCACTAATGATCCCAGCAGACTACTGTATTAATGAAGAGTTCCCTTGAATGGAGGCTGAGATCCAGTGTTCAGCTAAACCTATAGAGAGTTTTTAATACATTCTTCCAACATTTTCAGTCCTAGAATGATCTGATTGTGTGCTTCCTTGAACAGGAAATATTTTGAAAAATAATTCAACTTAGTTCAGAATTTTCATAGAGTACTCCACTGCAAGTGCATTAATCCTTCCTGGGACGCTTGGGAATGAATCTTTCTTGGCTGAGAAAAGTGTATGTTCATGATCTTCTCTCAAACCCAGTAGTGACCATGTAGGAACCGTTATTCACACTCCTTGAATAACCTGAACACAAACAATGCCAGAGACAGCATGCTGGGATATGCTGACAAAGACTCCCCTTTACTCACCCTCTCAATGATAGCAGACCTATTTCCTTACTAATGCTGAGATCACATCAGCTAGGACAAAATGAACATTTTAGAAATCTTGATTTCTTCTCAAACAATACTTAAATAAGAAAAATCTGTTTATAATAGCTGGATTAAAACCTGGCAACAGCTGTAAAAACAGTGATGAGCTTTCCTTTTGAAGGGAAGAGAGAAAAACTGTTGCCAACACTAATTTCTCACATTTCAGTCCAGTGGATCCCACGGAGATCCACATAATTACCTTCCTGTTAATATCATCTAATGGAGTAGATAGTAGCATCTGGGCAGAGGAGTCAGGGAGGACAAATTTTTGAACAGAATCTTCTAAATAAGTTCCTAATAAATCATAAAGCTTTATTTAACCATTATTTTTACATTTAAAAATGTAGGACTATTACACCCTGCAACGTATCCAATGCAACCCTGGCAGAAATTTGAAGTTGCCTTGGAAGATAGATCCTAAATAAAAACAAAAATAGAAGCTATAATGAGAATAAAAATCTCTGATCATCAGGGGATTCAGCTTCAACCAAAATTCAGTTGTGGAGTAGGAAAGGCTTTAAATTTCTTTGCACTCATTTGCATTTTAGCACTAAGATTCCATCCACGAATAATTAGCATAAGATACCTCAGAAAATGAAAATTATTTTTAATAGATGAATTGTCCTTTTCCTCCTCCTCCATCTGGATGATTAAAATGAATTTTCTACTCAGTCTCTTTTCCTGGTCTGAGGACCAAGCTCTTTCTGTTTGTAAGGATTTGGCTCTTTCTATTTGTAAGGATTATGTATTTAAACAAAAAGATGGTTAAAATATTTTTGCTTAATTTGTGTCTTTGAAGAGAATTTTTTTGTCCCCTCCAAAAGAATACTGTGCACAAGTCTGAAGTTTGTGCACAAAACTGTTAGTGAACATAACTGAAAATTATTTTATCTAATTATAGTTTATTGATATGCTAAACCAGAATGTGCCACAAAAAAAAAAGAAATTCTGCAAAAAGTGTGCAGAGAGGAGTAAGTCTTGCCTATTTGAAAGCCTGCATGTCCAGCATTTGCCACATCCACAAAGCCCAGCTAGCCAACAGCAATCTTAAGCGCCCCATCCCTGTTCCTGTATATACACAAGAAAATCTTTGATTCTTGATCTCAACATACTCCCATGGTGTCTTTACCATCTTCTGTACTAGGAACAATGTGTTGGAACATAAGGGATGAACAAATATTTCAGAGTGTGGGAAGGACCCCACCTGTCTGGTGCAGAATTTGAAAGGTGTGGGGCAGAGGAGGCAGCATATCATGGCAAGACAGAAAATGGCTGCACCACTGAGTGAGATGAAAGCTCCTACACCAGACTCTGTTCTTGCCTCTGCCACAGCTGTTCTGCATCACATTATTCTCCAAACAGATATATTTTTTACTTTGCCACAGCATGAGTCTCATTTGGAGACCCTCTGTGAGTAGTCACTGGAGCTGCACATACAGAGTGTGTATGTGCAGGTGCATATGGAGAAGTCAGACCCTATGAATCTCCATCAATAATGATACCATTCTCTCTGCATTTCAGGCACACAGCTTCCAGTGTGGGGTAATATTTTGCTCATTCCCTGTTTACCAGAATGTATCAAGACTTTTAAAAATACACTGAAGACAGAGAAAACTAAACTTTGGACAACGAAGTTCTGTTTGTCTCTGAATTCACTAAAGTCAACGGGCAAATTCTGTCAGTGCTGTGCACCAAAGGAGTTATGGGTCATTGGGAGATGAAAGCACAAAGCCCAGTGTTTGAAGACTTCATTTTAGCACAAGCACAACATGGGAATGAATGAAGATGGATGAGGTGATTTCCAAAACTCTTAAGTTCCAAATTTCCTAACTCTTAAATGTTTGCCTTACAAAGTTAATAATTAATATTATTTTGGACATTTTAACATGCCTTTTTGGGGTATTACACATTCTAGTCAGCAATATGACAGCATGTCTAATTTATTAACAACTTTTAATGTACTTGTAATTATTTTTCTTTTAACTGTGCTGAAAATAAAATAAAACATTATTTAAAAAACCCTACGTCATAAGTGATATAAACAAAAGAAAGAAAGGAATAAAAATTATTCAGATTCCTGGAAACTGAATTTATTTGGAAAAAAAAAAAAAAATCCCTGCAAGTCTGACAACTGCTAGACACCTTACTAGTTGGATCTCTCATCTAAACACAAATGCTGGTCCTGAAAGCTCTACTACTTGTGTCTGATCTGGCATAGGCCAACTGTGAAGTTTTTCCTCTACCTTGTACATTCAAACAATTCTGTTCATGCTCTGCTCAGCATGGCTACGAGACACAAAGATGCTACTGTTTCTAGCATACTCATTGCTTGTCATAGCTCCACTGAGATAAGTAGACCTTAAGCTTGACTGGCTGATTGGTCTCTATCTGTTTCTGAAAAATGAACCAGATTTACAAAGAAAAAGTGAAAAACACAGGACTGTTTGGAGGCAGAGGAGATGCAACCATATAACCTGGGGTTAGAACCATCCTGTCTAGATGTCAGCTAGACTGAACTGGAACAAAAACCACATGCAACAAACTGACAGACACAGCTGGAAGATAGCAGGTGACAGCACTACCTTCAGCAAGAAGCTTCTAAAGTTTATTCTCACTGCCACTCTAACTCATGCACACAAAGCATAAGCAACAGACAGGCAGCACCTGGACATTCACAGAGTGCAAGATGATTCCAAATAAACTACCAGGATGGTCCTTGGAGAAGGTCTCAGAATCAGTTACTAGCCTCCCAAATCCTGTGCTTTTTGTTGAAGAAATTCCAATTATATATCTGGGCCTAACTTGCCTGAGAAGTAGGATGGGAAGGAAATGGGATTTGACAGAAAGAAACAACATGAAGTAATTCACAAGCCAGAGATGTCAGTAAAAACTTGGCTACAGTCAGGGAGACATTTGCCAAGACTGCAGCATGACAACTGGACCTCCTCTACATTACTGTCATACAATCATGTTACATTGCTGAAATAGCTCCCCAGCTGGCAGCAACTATCAGCAAGAGTCAAACCGAATCCATACAGTATTTGTTTTGGTATTCTTAAGGAAATAGTCTTTCTGCTGATATTCAAAAAAATGGTCCTGTCTGAGAAATCCATTAGTGACTGAGTCATAGGGATAAGGAGTCTCTCAGTGCTTGCTGTGTGTGATAGAAGTTTCACTTTTTTGATCTTGGATGAAATCTCCATGACGTCTTAAGATTGCTGGAAGAGGTATCTTTTTCTTCAACAGCATCCATAGGAGAGATTGTTTACTTATCTTCCCCTCTTTGAGGTACCAACTGATTGTCAGATTTTATCTGAGTGTCTGGGTGGAATTTCATCTGGTCTGAAGTACCCCTGTTTCATTAAGAATCTAATATCCATTATGGGCTAGTAAAAATTACTTCAATTCAAGCCACTTTGAAAAGCTTAACTACTGTCTCAGTGACAAGATTACATGCACTGTTGAAAGCATAATTCAGCTCAGGTAAGGAATAAAGGCTAAGCTAAGTTCAATACATCCATTAAGGATGACTAATGGTTTGGCCTCAGAATGCAACCTTATCTCCTGGAAGGGAACATACTTCCACAGAAAAAGCTGGGGGAAAACAAATAAACCAAACCAAAGCAAACCAAAAAACGACCAACAAACAAAATAACTGTATGCAATGCAACCCAGAAATCTGGGAAGCCTCTGTTCAATTTCTGGTGGACATCTCAGGGCATTTCTGGTTTCATTCTTGCACCACTTCACAATTTAAAAATTCAGTCATAGGACTGGCTTGTCAGTCTGATACTACTGAAATTCAGGGTATAGCCTTAACCACCTACTTTAAAATTGAGAAATTTCACCTTTTGCAATTTTGTTTCTTTGTTGGAGTAGGGGGCGGGTTTGGTTGGTGGGTTTGGTTGGTTTTTTTAATGTCTGGGTTAATAAAAAGAAATTATTGATACGATGCCATGCATCTGGCTCTGAGGGGTCATAGCAGAATAAAAGCCTGTGCAACCAAGCAGAAAGTGCACATTTTCTAAGATTAAACAGTTTTCAACTCAACTGAAGTCATTGTCTGTTTTTTCAGAGATAGTCATGAATGCAGGCTAAAATCCTAAGCTCCCACAAAAAAAAAAAAAAAAAAAAAAAAAAAAAAAAAATCTGTAAAAATCAAGGAAAACAATATGATTAGAACACATTGTCCATCTTCTAAGCAGACAGCCCCCATCTGTTTCCGGCCAGACAGGACCCAAACCTCTAAGTAATGCCAGAGTTCAGCTCCACTCAATTGTGTCTGATTAGCTTAATGCAGGAAGTAATTTCCAGATGGGACTCCAATTTAAATCCAAAAGCTATGCCACTGTCTGGCTCATCAGGGTTTCTGCATCACATACAGCACACCCGAAGGGATGGTAGCTTCTGGCAGGCAATACTTTTTTAATACCCTACCGAGGTAGACAGTGCTGTTACTCAGAATTTACAGGCTAGAAGTGCAAGGTTGTACTTAAAAAGAGATAGATAGATAGACAGACAGACAAAAAAGAAACAAAGAAACTAGCTTCTGACCTTTGTGCTTCACAGGTTCCTACTTGAGAAGGTTTTCTTAGGAGGATTTTTGTTCATTTTGCTTCCTCTATCTCTGTGTACCAGAGAGATTTTAAACAGTTTATGATCTCCAGAGCTGATGTTTGGGGGTTTTTTTAAATCACCTGAGGTACAAAAACGCCAGATTCCATGAGGTCCACATGTTAGATAGTTTGCTCCTAGTAATTTACAAGACTGTGAGTTTTAGATAACTTTTGCAATGAAGCTGCTCTCGGCTGACTCACATGCAGACTTCCATTCCACTGACTGAACTGCAGCACTCTTCCATCATTCCTGAGCTACTTGCCAAAAGCATCTAAAAGAGAAATGGGAAGCCTTGCTTATGTAGCAGAACAAGCTTCCATTGGGCATTGTTAAAATTCGTTCAGAACTATATTAAGATTTTTGTTCCTATAAAAGCACTGAAAATATTTAAATGAATATTCATGCAGGAAAAACAATAGAGACAGTCCAGCTGATGTAATTATCATTGGGATGGGGAAATGGGAAAACAAGGTCTACATGTTAAATTATGTTGCTCAGAATTAAGGGCTCAGGGAAACATTATCTCACCAAACATAAGCCAGGCTGTGGCCTTTGTGTTCAAAAGAGGAGAGTGATATATGTTGCTGCTTGAGATATCTGGCTTTCAAAAAGCAGGTTTATCTATTTGATCTCTGAATCCCAGTTTGCCAGGAATACTGCACACAGTGTGTCCCTGCTCAGGGCTGGGTGACAGAAGAGCAACCATGCTTTGCAGACAACCTCTGTCTTCCCTGATCCCCACCCACCCTCCTGTCTGGCTCTGAGGGGTCATAGCAGAATAAAAGCCTGTGCAGCCCCAAACTGGGTACTCAAACTCACACCATAGAAAATAGCCATAGAAAAACGTAGGTTTCTGAGGTAAAAGACAAACAAAAAATCTCCTTTACCTTAGCTTCTTTTGAAAACATTCCCCAAATTTCACTGTGCATCTGCCTGACTGATCAGATCTCCTCTGGGGAATTTTTAATTTTATAGTTACTACAATAAATTCACTCGTAGTTCACTACATTATGCTAAATGCAGCTGAGACACCACTAGAGGTATCAGGTGTTTAATACACACCAGTCCATGCTGATTACAGTGCAACTGAGGAATATTCAATAGGGAAATACTGAAAATCATGTTGGCCATCAGACACTGTCTGGTGGCTAGTATCACTAACCATGGCCTATCTGAAATATTAGCATTATTATCCCTTCCCTACCTTAGGTAATTCCCTTAAGAACATTGTCATATAGAATCAGTAATGAATTGTATAGAATGTAAGAAATATTGATTTACTAATCCTACGGGCTGATGAAATTTATGTGTCAAGAGAACACCAAGGAGCACTAGCTGACATTTTGAGAATAGGCAGGCTGTACAACAAGAAATAATAGTGTTTTAAACCTTTACATGAGTATTTCATGTAAAATGAATTTAATGTAAAATTTCATGTAAAATTTTCATGTACTCCTGTGAAAATGCATAGGTCCTCACTGTAGGTCCCTATCTCTTAAACATCAAGATTATGTGGAGGATTCACAAGGATTATGAGCACGCAACTGGTCTGAGTAGCATGATTAAAACAGGTAAAGACCACCTAATAAATATGAAAAGAAGCATTCTTGTGGTTTCTCCTGTGCTGTACAAAACATGTCTTCTGAAAACCTCTGAACGGTACCCCATTATAGTCCTTCAAATCCCTCCTTGAATTGCATTATGTCACAAAAGCTACTAACAAGTTGAAAAGCTTACACTTTCAATGTCCTCACTCAAATATCCTTTCATGTCACCTAATGCCACTTGGTTTTCATGTGTCCTCCATCAGCATGCCTATCTTATACTTGGGCTGGAAACAGATCTGCCATGCTCCACAACTGGGAATGGCTAGCTGTTACAATATAAGTAGAAAGAGCATTATTACTATTATTAGTATAATAATAACCCTACCATATTAGATTAGTTTCCCTACTGAAGCAACCCTAGAAAAACAATTCGCGTCTCTACTTCAGCAAGTACGCAATGATTTTGCAAGCATACCCCACAAGAGAAACATGAATCATGCAGAGACACACATGGTAGATATGAATGACACGTTTTTGCATTTGGATTCCTGATTCATCTGACAGATGTGAGAAAATTCATGAAGTTAGACAAGTCCCAAGTGATTGCACGTGTCTGGATGCTATAAAGCACAAGTTATTCCACCTACTTTGGCACTAAAAGTACTGAGCTTTTTTTCCTTCTGGTCAACTGCTTGCTGTGATATAGTTACAGTTATGCATTATTAGTGATGCCATCTGTCTTTTCACATCCATTAAGAAGATTTTACAGACCTTATAATAATAAAGAAAAATGGCAGCTTATACTCTCATATTTAATCCAAACTCTCATTTTTTGAAACCATTTAAAAACAATTTAAAACCTTCCAGCAGGCTTCTGAGTTCATGGATAACATAAGGATTTAGAGAAACTTTTAAAAAATGAAATACCATAACAGAAATGCTGAAATATGAAACAGGTGCCAAAGTGACATGTTAAGTGCACATATATATGTACTCTGCTATTCTTGCATGGTACTACTTATTATACCTTTGAGAACAAGGCACATGGACTGATCCTCCTGGTTTTGCTCCCGTAAGATCTACTGCTATAAATAGGCTGAGGGCTCCTGATGTTCCTCTGTGCCAAAACTTGGGGCAAACATCACTGAGCTTCCTGGAAGTCCTCTTGCTGTGCATCTTGAGCTTTAGGCAGGGTGCCTGTCGACTCAAGATGACTGTGGGCAGGCTATATTTCACAGACACCCAGTGCATCTCCTCACTGCTCTTCAGTTCTCTCAGAGTCTCTATAAAGTTCACAAGCACGGCACTCACGCTGTGCAAACAACCTATTTGTTTTCACTTAATGATCCTCACCATCAAATACACAATAGTACTCAATTTCCTCATTTATTTCTTTTTCTTTTCCCTCCTGCCCTTCTGCTGTTTATTACCAGCAAATGTGATCTCCATTATGTAGGCTGCAAAATCTGTGGACCAGCTACAGTGTTTATGCCTTTGCACAACACCCAGCACAGTGTCATTTTGATCCTAATTTGGGACTGTCACTCTGAACACTGCTCTCTGTAGTGCTGCTTTCTCTGAAATTCACAAGCATATAACTCATGACTTAAAATTAAATAAACTAAATCTATGGTCAAGCATCAGAGTGAATTATAAATGTATATAGACAACACCTCTACCTCTGATCTACAGGTGGTTTCTTCCCTCATAGGGTCTCTGCATCTTCTTGCTATGTTCAGGATCCCTGATGATATATTACAAGCAACTGGATCTTAAGTAAGGAGATTTTGTACTTGTTAAGTTATACAGAACCAATGGCTATCATATGTTTCACAAAATGTGCCCAGTATTATGCTTCTAGAGACACATTAATTCCTTAATTGAATCAAAGCAATCAGCATTGAAAAAAAGTTATGCTTTGTTTACAAGAGGCATTTTTTAAATTAGTCACTCTTAATTCCTTAGGATATTGTATGGGCCACTAGCCTTCATTTACAGAGTATGCATACATTCCTGTAAAAAACTTGGTTTCTCCCCCTGACTCTAATTTTTTTTATTAATAACCACAGAAAATTACAAGTTTATCCAACCATCCATTTGCCCCAACTGTAAATTTGGCTAACAGCAGTTTACAAACCCATATCATGCCATAATTCATTACTGAAGCTGTTTGGGGCAGGGAATGCCATTTCATCTTGCATTTATACCACAACTAAGGAAGCAGATCGTCCAAGGAGATGTCTAGGGAAGCTGAAAGCCACCTCCTCCTCTCAGCCCATTAGCCAGAAGCACTCACGTCTACACCAAATCCCACAGAGCACTGACAGCTCACTGAGGCTGGGCAGCTTGACATTGTATTGCTGAAGAGCCACACAAATAGCACCATCAGTATTTCAGAAAAGGCTGCTGTGAACCCCCAGCAATGGAAGGAAGAGGAGTTATTACAAAATAACTACTTTATATTAAAGAAAAAGTGCCCAATACAGTAATTTTTCATGCTGTATGAGACTAAGATGGGTAGTACAAAACATCCACCATTAAAGGCAGGCACTTCCCACTTTGTAAAAGCAACTGCAAAGGAAACATCTCTCACTGGAGGTCACTACACTCTCTGAAAGGTACAGTGAGATTCAACATGATGTACATCCACCCAATAACCAGACAGCATGTCACATTATTCTAAGGAATATGATCAGACTTCAGCCAGTTGGATTTGCTGGTTCAGAAGTCTTAACTAAAAACAAGGATGAAATACTTTTAGCACCTGCTTTTAAATTATAAAGCTACAAGGAGGCTGAATCTTGATTAAGAGACTGGCAGGCAGCTGTACCTTGAACAACTAGTGTGATGCACAATTTCCTATCATCCTGCTCAGTGAGCCAATAAGTTGAATGCAATCAAAAATGGTGTGTTGCATGGAGAGTTTACAGCATGATAATTGTAGGAAATGAATACAAATTAAATTAAAGCTTTTAAAAGACAGATCCACTACAGATCATTGTAACCAACAAGTTGCTTGAGATTTTCTATAAACAGGAACACCCATGGTAGAATGAAAAAGTGGGGTCTAAATCTTCTAGATTTAAGAAAAACAGAAAAAAACAAACCCCAAGCAAACAAAAGAAACACCCCACAACAAACCACACACACAGAGGGAGTATCAAAACCTATGAAGAGGATACCTGGATGGTTTTACACTTCAGCCCCAGTTACAATCTCATTATACCTTTAATTTTGTTTTTCCAAATTTACAGCAGTACTTTTAGAAAGATGTAATTCAAAAGGTGGCGTCCTAGAAATTCTACAAATGTTCATCTGATATGGCTCATCCAAAACAGAAGTAGCTCATCAGCACATAGTTTCAGAAAAAAAAATAGGGTTTTGTATCTTGTTTTGGTTTTTTTTTGTCAAACTTATATAGTTTTGTATTCAAAGACACTTTAGCAAAGCCACCCTTCATCCTACTATAGCAGCCTTCATTAATCACTACTATAGAATCATAAAGATAAAATCATTATATTACTTAGTGAGTGAAAGATTCAAAGCAAAAAAAAGAAATCTCCCTTCCCATCTGGCAACTTCTAAGTCAAATATTTATACTTTCACTTAAAAAAAAAATTAAAAAATAAAAAGACTGCTTTAGACCCAGAATAGAGCCAAATTACTTCCTGTAAAGTAAAAATATGTGTTGTAGAAAGCCAAACTTAGACTAAGATTTTCAGGGTTTTTATTTTAGACTTTTACACTACAAATTGAGTTGCATATTCTCTGTGGGTTTATTTTAAAAGACCTGGTAGAAATTAAGTCTCAGCAAAACAAAGTGTGCAATCAGGGAAGCAATAAATGAGCACTCTGGGAACACATAAGCAAGTGAGAATCAGTTTGAGAGATTGATATGATGAATAGGTCAGGCAGTGAGAATTTTTAAACAGTCTGACTGGGCAATTAACATGAGGCTTATGAGTAGAAAAGCCCATGTAGTAACACATTATTGACCCCTCAATTAATTCATTCAATTGTAAACTGACTGAACAATTGGATTTTAATCTCATTTGCCTTTTTTTTTTTTTTAATTGGAGTAGGTGAATAAGTAACACCACTGAATTACTCTCAAATTTGCAAGTTTTCAGAACAAGCTTCCAGATTGCCCACAAGGACTGCAGCCCCAAAGGGCAGTCTCTGACCTCACCGCTGAGACACAACAATCCACCTCACACCCTGGAGCCCCACAAGCTCTCCTGTGGGTCAACCTGAGCATCACCTTTTCATCTGGGTCTGCTCAGGTATCTCAGGGTAACTTGAAGAAAGCTGGACTATGTCATCCCTGGAATCAGATTGTGATAAACTATGGGGGTTTTGCTTCTGAAATCAGAAAATGACAGCAAAAGTACTCAAGATTTTCATTACCTTAATGGTTTATTTTGGTTTGAAATTTGTTTGATGACAGTGAGGGAAAGCCAGGAGCAGAATTAAATGCATTTGTTATAGGTATTAGTTTGAAAGCATAGTTGTAACTCCTACTGTGGTATCTACAAAGATGAAACAAAGCATGTTATGAAAAGGAAGAGGTTATTCCAAAATTTACTTTTCCAAAGAAAGCCTTCAGCTTGTGGGCTAAGGTCCCTTCTTTCCTCACCCCAGACACACAGATGGTTTTATTATAAAATTAAACTTGGTCCCCATTTGTTTGAAGCTCCATTAGAACCAGCTCTGGATCCAGTACCCGACACGTATCAGGGAATCACTGGAAAAGTACTGCAGGCTGCTTTTGATGTTTCTGAAACCAGAACAAGCCGTACAGCCACATGACCTTTTTTCAAGAAAAGCAATTCTTCTACAGCTAGAGAACCACCCCCTCTCTGCCTTGCCAAGCTACAAACCCCTCCTTCTCCAGAGGAATAGAAGTCCCCATGCCACTGCTGCCAGGTTTGTAGTGGAAGCACATCTAACTTTTGAGAAGTTGGCCTTTGATACAAAAGTTGCTGCTGCCTCTGGAGTATGCTGAACCAGACAACACGAAAAAAGTTGGAACTCATGAGAAAGATTTTTTTAGGGAAAGCTTGCCAATTTCTCAGCTACATTCCCAGGAAAATACAATTAACACATCTGTAATGAGAGCACTTATACACACTCAAATTAGTTACAGCACGTGTGCAAGCTCCTACCATCTCTGTGTCCCTGTCCCAGCATGTTGATTTGCACAGAACAAAAGGCTGACCCTGGAAGACTTCCTAATTAGCGTTCCATGGCTAATGGAAAAATTAAGGGAGATAATTGTGTTAGCTATGCTTCGGGGGAAATGCTTTTATGAGATAAGTCTGACAAAGTGAGTGAAAATCCCAAATGTCCAAATGCTCTAAGAATTTAAGAAAATGCGGCAAGTTGCTGCAGCTCCGGTTTCAGAGAAGGCATGTGGGAGGATTTTTGTCCTCATCCCCAGGCCTCACCCTTCTCTGCTTTGCACAACTCAATCTCTCCGGTGTAAAAGTGGAAGAGCAGAACTGCTGTGCATTAATACAGCCTAGAAAATTCACCCCACATGGTATGTTATTCTAAAATGATGAGAAAATCCCTTCCCCTTCTTCCCAACAACCAGCATTTCTATATTAAAACATGAACCTTGCCGTGTATGTGTTGAATCAACTTCTTGTATCTTAAATTGCTTTCTATCAATTGAATCATTATATCTACCTGTTCCTATCTTTGCCCCACCCCCCAGCTCATGAAAGGTATTGTGGTTTGGCATAAGTAAGACAACGTTTCTTTGAACTTACCATGTACTAAGACACAAGGAAACTAGGCCTGTGATCCAGATTAATATGCAGCTTCCTGAATTTCTTACTACTTTTTCTAACTACTTAACCAAAGATACCTGCTCTTCCCACTGTAAGTCACCATCAGCTCCCATAAAACCAGAGAAGCTGCTGATGCCAAAGACAAGAAATGGGTTATATGAACTCAGAGAATCTCAAAGCTTTTCATCTCACAAATCTCAACAAACTTAAGAATTTGAGGGGAATGGTTTATTTCTCAAATCAGAGACAATTAAAAATGCCATTAGTTGATAACTTAAACTCAACAGATCATCTTAGAGAGCTAAAAAAATTATTTCCCAAACACAGAATTTTTGTTTTCTCAAGTAGCCAAAAAAACCAGATGAAGCAGAATGGGAAGAAAATATTCAGGATTTAATGTATATTGGTACACTGTCAGCAACATAAGCAAGAGTCAGATCAACTCAGAGCAACTTTAATAGAAAAAGTTTTTCCTTGGTAGAAATCAAATAGGCTACAATATATTGTGGATCTGTGATAAGGCAAGACTGTTGGGATTTTGCTTGTTAGAAAGTAAATCAGTATTTAATGGATGACGTAACACTCTTTTGTTGCTGTAGGTTATTGGTCTTGATTTTGTGTTTTGTTGAGATTTATATTAAGTGACACAAATGGCACAGAATAGACTTTCTTCCAGTTTCCTGGATCTATGATCTATGTTTTTCTATGATCTAGCATGATGGTAGGTCCAATTATGGTTTCTTCTCACACTTACTCAGGAAAGGAGCTCTTGCTATTTCTGTCCCCAGCACGTTTATCTCTCCTTGCTGGTACCAAATAATTTGAGTCCTTTTAGAGATCAACAAAAATAGAATATTTATCCTACTTAAGAGTGACAATTACAGAGAAGAAGATAACTTTAAAAAGCGCAAAGAAGCTTATCCGCATTTGCAGTTCTACTGAAAACTGATTGTAAAGCAAGTCACAAGATCAAAAGAGATGGAAAAGATGCATTTTGGGGGGAAAAAAAGAAGTTAGTAGTCATAGGTATGACCTGCAACGTACAGTTAATTCAAAAGAGTTCAATGAACATCTCATCCACACTGAAATACTTTATAAAGAGAAAATAATAGCTACATTAAACAAATTCAGCACTTGTACACAGCAGAAATAGATAGCTGAATCAATAGCACATATCTTCTCTCTAGAAAGGTTCAATATAGTTTAATGTAGAATGAAAAAAAAAGCCACAAAACTTGTGTAAGAAAGCTAGATGGGTAGGTATTAGAACAAAGCCTTCATTCTCAGCTGTCAGATTTAAGAACAACTACTGGCCCATAACAAACAGAAGAGGTTAAATTTAAGGCCGCCCTATCTGAGAGGCAGTAAAAAGACAAATATGCAAAGATGTTCCCCAAAAGCGTGAGAAAGGATGACTGCCTAGAACAAAACAGATCAGAGATGCTGCTTTGTTTCCTTACCCCCCTCAAGCATTTGGAGAAGTTCTTCTCTAAGTCCAAAAATTAATACTAATGAAGAAACTTTAGCTGAAACTTTACAGCAGAGTGGTGGTGACTCTTACTGTCCCAGTGGCAGGGGGCATGACCAGCCTTCTCTCTGTGCAATGGGCCCTACCACTCACAGAAGCAAATGGATTTTAAACAGTCAAACCATCAAAATAGCAAAAGTATATGAAAAAGGTTTTACATTTACAAAAGAATCAACATCTTTAACACTTACCAAAGCCAGATCTTCAAAGTCTCTCAAACTTTTCCTGAAGTTCTTCATTTTCATTTAGTAAATAAATAAATAAATAGATATGTGCACATGGATTCAGGATTAATAAGCAGTTGCTTATTCACTTGGGCTGTATATGCAGCAGCCATCAGCTTAAACAAAGAGCAAATATAAGAACATTTGTAGCCATAATACCAAGTCTCTGCATTAAAGTATAAAGTAATAAAGCCTTTCAAACTACCCAAGTCCTAAAACATGGGATTTTATACATAAATGTACCAAGTACTGCAGAATTGCATCTCTCTTTTGCTTCTTGGTCTCTACACTAAAAATCTCTGTACTCACGCTAGACCCAAATTTCATATTCAGCATTTTTAAAAAACTAATGTGAGGCCAATGATCAGGAAGAGCAAAGACTCTTCCATTTGTGAGAGGCCTCCTGTGCTTTACCAATGCCTTCCAATGCTCAGGGTCACTGTGGGCTGTGCACTGGCAGCAGGTACTGCCCTGCTTGCAGGGCTAGAGGATACAGCCATGGAAATTCCCTGAATAACCCCTCATTCACTTATTTGCAATAAACAGACAAGTCAGCTGCAAAGATCCCACATTTTTGCAGCGTACTGTTGAATTGTGTTGTTTCAGTAGTTTGTAAAAAGAAGTTTTTCGCACACTTTCCACTGTCACATAATCTTTAATGAAATCTGAAAATATTTCTCAAGGCAAGGTCAGGGCTCTGCATGCTGGGAACTGGCCCTCCAATCCAACATGCAGTTCTCCTGAACACCTCACAGTGCAACTGGTCACAGTTTGTCATCACAGCTTGTTTATACAGTGTATGTATAAACACACCAGTCAGTAGTGTATTTTCAGACAAATCAAAGGTAATTCTAGATACAAATTATGTACAACTTAATCACAATCCATTTTCCAAATTATTACCCCTCCCAGAAGGCTATGAAGCTTCTTACAGTTTACCTTGTTCATTAGCCTCAGAGCTAATCTCCCTATAGAGAGCTATAAATCCTGGACTTTTATCTAGACTAATACAATAGTCAGGTATTAAAGCACCCAATTCCATTCTTTCTTTATTATAAAAGAAAAAAATAACATAAATCTAATTCAAATTTTTAGTTCCTTTTTTCCTGACTCCCTGTAGTTATCTTATTCCTTCTAAGACTACATACTTTACCTTTACATTAATCTTACATAAAGAACTGAAACAAGCACATTTGAAAACAATTTTACAGTGAACTTGAACCAACAGAACACTTTAACTTTCAGCAGATTGACCCTCGTTTACATCAGTCAGAGATCCAGCACCTTGAAACCATAACTCCACACCAACAAAAAAGACACCAACAATATCTCTTACATTATGGGAAGAAATTCCACCACAATTCTTCCTTCAGGATCAAACAATTTTGCAGTGCTTGTATACTCTGTTCAACACTGTGAAAGCCTGTTTCTTCAGCAGAGCCAGATCTCTCACCTACATCTGTAAAGTCACAGCCACACAGTAGCGCTAAAGAAACCATCACTAAAACAGAAACTGCAAATCTATACTGTTCTACTTCAGTACATGGAATTTTTTTGCCTGTTTAAAATAAGAAAGTGCTTAGGAAAGGTAATGAGAAACATCTTTGTCATCATAATCTACTTCTTGCTTCTCAGCTGCCACAAATCAGTGTTGTTCTAGTAACTTGCATTTGACCTGCTTTGACTTGTACCACCTGTAGGTCTCACTCTTGGTGCTGAATGTAAAGTAAACTCATGTCTAGAGGCCAAATGCTCAGCTGGATTATATCAGCACATTCCCTTCTTTGAAGTGCAAGCAGCACATGGATCTACAACAGCTGTAGGTCTAGTCTTGCATTGTTTGTTTGAGTTTCTAACTTTGAGTAACATACCAGGTATAAAGAGTGATAAAATTGGGAAGAATATTGTTTATAAAGCTATGTATTTGACTGCATGTTAGTCTGTGATTATTATGTTTTTGAGGTACATATACATAAATATATAAACAAATTTCTATTCGATAGTCCATCAAAACATTTTTCAGTAGTATGGTCAATGTGGTGAAAGAAACATACAAATGTCATGGTTTGCTTATGCCTAGAGTTTAGTTTCAGAATTCACTCTCCCATTTCTGCTGGGATTTTTTTCACAGCACTTAGAATTTTTAGAATGGAAGCAAAAGATATACATTTTGTTCCTGTAATACAGTCAATTTTTGTCTAGCTAGAGCCAAGTTTACTGCCATACAGCTTAGAAAGTCTGTTTTATTTATCAAAGGCAAAATTGTTAAGCTTGGCAGCCTAAAGTCAAGCACCAAAATCTATATATTTAGGCAGTCATATAAATGGCCTACTTTTTACACAGGCAGTGAAGACCTGTAAACTTAAGTCAGCACCCAGCACTCCTGAAAATCAAGTCACTTACTTAGCTGCATAGATATGCAATTACCTACATTTGAAGAAAGTCCCTTCATTTGTATGACTTTGGTATAAAAGAGGCATGTTGTGCCTTATGAAGAACACTTCAAACACACATTTTGAGAATTGTAATTCCCTCTGCAAGTCCTCTCACAAAAGCAATAACCTTCTAATTAAATGTACCATTGATTCCTTTCATCTAGGTTGAATACAATCCAACTAGTGAATTGACTAATAATGTCTTCAAAAGACCCCAGTGTTTTGACTCACTTTCTTCTCATTTCAGCATTGTATAAATCTCAGGCACTGTCTCCATGGTGGTTGTCCAGGGCTGTTTGTGTGGCTGAACAGATCATCTTCATTTTATTTGTACAATAACAGTGTTAATTGAAGTGCTGAGATCCATGTAAGTCATATCAATTACCAAATGACCTTCTGTCATTCTTACTTCCCATGCTACCAAAACATCTAGTTAAAGTCTTTAAAAGCAAGCAATCTTAGAAAAGTTTATCAGTCTAGGACTGTGATAAAGATGCTGTTGCAAGGATCAAAGTTGCAATATATTTGCTGCTGCTTCACTCATCACTAAGCCCCTGGTCCAGAGAGGCAAGAAACACCTCTCACTGGTCCTAATACATTCCTAACAAGTTTATTTGCAATATGGCTGTTTGCAAGAAATAAAAGTGGCTTAGCCAGACTTGCACTGATGGTATTCCAAAAGTGCTCTGTAACTGCTGCAAGGATTTCATAACTTCATTGTAGGGGCTGAACACCTGGGCTGCTGAAGTGAGCAAAACAGGCAACAGCAAGGACTCCATCAAGAATAATACCAGCTTTCCTTTCCACTTTGGACAGACAGTGGGCTTCAGAGCACAAGCAATGTTATCTTGGTTTTGCAAAGATGTGACACCTAAAAAGTGACCTAAGATTTCTTTGTTCTTCTTACAATACTGTGAGCAAATATGCTAGCACGTAGCATCCACTCTAATGTGTGGAGTGTGACAAACACCATAAAAGAAGGTATCTACAATCTTCTTGGCCTAAGCCTACAGGAAGAATTATTCAGAAGATATTTTTTATATTCTGGAGTAGAGCTACAGGCTCCTTGGCAATGAAACATTGAGTTATGTGTATGTTTATGTATGATCCTGTGTAATTGTGGTTCCTGAGAAGTCTCATCAGGAGCCAGATTACATGCTTTACTATATAATTTTATTATACTATACTGATAATACTGCATGCCTGATAAAGGCCAAACAAATAGGCTCTGCCTATGCAAAGACAGAATTTGTTTATAATACCTTAATTATGGCAGTCTTTCAAATATAAAATTTACCTGCAATCTGAATCATATAAACAGCACCAGCTTGAACTGTAAAAGGAATTCAGAATCCATTTTCTTCCCCAAAGCTGGAATGTCCATATTTTCTTTTTCTTACCATGAATTGACTGCATTATTATGAGTTTAGCAAACAGGGAAAGCAGTAATGTTTGGTTGTTGATTCCCCAAAGTATCAAAAAGGAATCATAGGATTTTGGTCTTATAAAGAAACTCTCTTTTGGATGCTGTTCTTGAAGCATCTCATTTTGCCTGTTAGTTGCACGGCAGTCCATCATGTAAACATTTGAAAATTATGAAGCACAAAAGATTTAAAAATTGTAAATACCAGACTCAAGAACTGGCTAAATGCAGAGCATGCTTAGACTGTTACATACCTACCACAGCAAAGAAGAATTAATGGCTGACTTAATAGTGCATACGCTATATGCCTCCAAAAAAATCTACCTCACAGAAAATAAGATCCCTTCTGTTTTAACCCCATTTTCACTCAGTTGCACTGAGCTGAGTATCTGTGCACAGATGTAACTAAAAACATTTGGCTTATACCATCATTATTGCATTATTTGACTGTTATTAAAGCCTTCTATTTCTATTGAAAGTGTGTGTTTCAAATGAGATAAATTGTATTAAGTCCTAATTTAACTGGCAGCTCCAGTTTGTAAGTAGCCCAAGATGTGAATACTGGCAATGTTAGAAGTCAGGGCTGATATTCACTGGCAGGGAATTATGGAAGGAGCTTTTTTATGCTCAAAGCCATACAGTCTTATAACTCAGTTTTATGAGTAAAGGTTATCAATTCCTACAATTTCTTAGAGATCCATTTCCCAAGAGGCAGGCAAAGATTTGGACACACACACAAATAATTCCAGAAATAAAAGAGAAAAATGGCCTATTTTAGCCTCCTCATTTTCCTGGAAATATGTAAGTATAACAAGTCTGACATTCTCTATCCTAATCAAACAGAGGAAAGAGCAGTAAAATCTTAGGTCATTCAGATAGGAAAATAAAAGATACAGTATGGAGAATGCAGAGGATCACTCATTTCTTTATCTTCTGTCAAAGAAAGACTGGCATTTCTAATATCTGCAAGTACTTTGAACAGGAAGTTTCCTATGTAATTAACTGTACTTCCAGCATTGCCATGAAATACTAATCAAATAGTTAATATAGTACATCTCAAGCATTAAGAAGTGATAGTTTGTAAGTCCAGTCCACCAATAAGTCAGGAAGTGCCACCTCCCACTCACATTAGAAACTATTCATTACAAGGAATGGAAAGTTTCTTAATTAACTGAAATTAATATAGAGTAAAATCCTTGACAGAACCTGGTACAAGTCACTCTGCATTGAGAAAAGTGACCTTTCTATTGTACTTGGTGTCTAAGCAAAGTCTAGTGAAACTTCGCACTGATTTAAATGGTATTATCTGGTGCTAGACTTCAAAACTGTACTGACCTAACTGAGCCCAAAACTGGATTCATAATTGCAAGCTTTCCTCAGTTTTATTATTTTCCCTCTGCTGTACCCATTGAGTACATAAAAAAATACATTAAAGATATATACAAACTTCTTTGGGGTGAATTGTATCATGAATGCAATGAAGAAAACATGTAATGCAGTACCATATCACTTATTAAGCAACAACACATATTTGTTTGCATGTTAGACTGTACTAGTAGATTTCCACATTTTCAAATGACTTCACAGTGTGACCCCAACCTCACCAATTATTCATGTAATAGAATGTTTGAAAATGTAAATGGTTCTATTCAACCATTTTTCATGTCTCTCAGGTATTTCCTGGTAAAATCACAGCAAGAATAAAAAACATGTTTTATTGCCCTCATGACATAAGTATTCTCAGTCAGAAAGTATAGGTACTTTTTAACGATATTATAACAATAAAATAAGACATGTCAGTTTTCCTGTTGTAATTGCTAATAAGGCATATCTATGCCTATTGTTTGAGACACAATTTGCCTTTGGTATTGACAGTATTCACCTGGCACTAATGGAAAGATGTTAGCATAAAGAAATCTCCTGGATAGGTTGAAAAGCTGATTGCATGGATAATTCTGCTAAAAAAAATAACTACCTGTCTATTGGAGAGGATTTTTTTTTTTTTTTTTTTTTTTTTTTTGCTATTTGCTGAGCTTTTAACAATTTAGCAGTACAATAGAGCTTTTTAGATAAATTGTAGTACCTACACAGGAGGTTATATTAATAGATGCTAATTTAAAAATTCTAATTCATTCAATTGAAAGAGAGATGTGCATGCATACAGAATGATATCCCAAGAGGCAAAATATACGTATCTTGCATACATGTATATAATTACAATACACACCAACTAAGTTCTGCCATCCATTTGCCTTTCTGGTAGCACTTGATGCCCTACACAAGCTGTGAAGTATTTCAATGGGAAAGAAAAGCCTAACCCTATTCACCTTCTCATTCTATTCCCTAACTGAAGATGAAAAACCCACTGATAAAATTTACCACAGCTAGGATGGAACTCTTCCCCCAAAGATGACTATATTACCTAGACAAAAGCTGAAGACAGTAAAATCCTTCCAAGTTCAAAGAAGGCAATGTCCAGTTGACAACTGCATCAACTGCTAACAGATATCACATAACCACTACTGGACAACCTTATCAGACTTGTAGGGATGCAACTTATGGAAGTCTGACCCCCCTGGAAACTCTTCTCATGGCTACAACTGTAAGAACAAGTTTTTGGACAAAGAAACTGCCTCAACAAACTTCTTAAAATGCTGCAAAAGGCAGAATCACAGTCTAGAGAGGTGGGTGTTGAAAAGTTGGTGGAGTATGTTGAATGCAATATTGTTCGTTTGGAAGGAAGAGGAAGGAAGAGCAGTTATCTCTAGAGAATATATTGTCAATGAATGCAAAAAACTGTCTTGTTAAAATTACAAAGGTGGAGGCATCACTTCGTCTTTTAATGGAATTTCCTCATAAAAAGACCTTCCCTCAAACAGTGATTACTCAGCAATTGAGTAAATAACTCATGTACTTTTTAATCCACGTTTTAATCCAAAATTTTTAATTTTTGACCGTAGAGGGCTGAGCACATTTTCCAAATTCAATGAATTACAAATTATGATTGCTTCAAGATAAACAAGTGCAACTAGTTCATCAACACAGTATCATAAAAGCATCAAAAAGACAATTCATACACAGAGTATGCTGTACTGTTCTTTGCAGTGACAACATATTTTTATTTAAAGATATAAAACAATAATCCATTAGATTATTAGTTCCACCACCCTCTCCTCCTCTCTCTAGTGACATACACAGTCATCAAAGCATACATCTTAGAACATGGCAGTTGCCCTTGGAAAGTTCTGATTTAGAAATAATTTGTCTTTCAGGCAGCAGGAACTAAAAAAATAATTTCTGTGTCTTTTAAAATTGATTTTTTCTCTTGAGAATGGTGCTGCAGTGTATAAAGAGATCTTTTATAACACAAATATGAGATACCTATGAACTCCATTTGGTGTTAAGAGACCTAGTAGTTATGCCTTAGAAGAGATGTGCTGAATAGCTGTGGCATATCCCTGACAATTCAGCTCAGTCTGAAGGAATGCAAATATAGAAAACAAAATTCTTTCTTTTAGACCAAAAACTGTAGAAAATATCAGTTGTCAAGGTCAAACAAGTTATTTCTCCATTTGGGGTCAATATTCAAATCTTTACAAAATGAAGGTAAAGGAGGGTCCTACATTCCCTATGAAAGAACAGTGGTATTGGCTTGATTTACTAGGCATTGCTTGTAACTCTGTTTTTATTAAACTCAGGATGATTTTTTATGTTTTCTAAACATATATTTCTATCCTGATTTCGATAATCTCACCTGTGTTTTTTGGGGCAGTTCATTTTATGCTATAGCCCACTGTGGTATCTCGATATCTTGTTAAATTCTGGATTTCAGATACTATGCCTACGTACACAAGAGAAAGCTTTGTATATTAAGTACTTACCAAACAGAAAACAATGGACTGTGGTCTTTTAAAGGCTCAGAATACATGGGAAAATACTTTTTGGTTGTCTCTTAAAATAAGATACTGACATCTTCAAGTATATGAGTAGACATACTATAGATAAAATTAAAACCACTTTGAAATAATAGAACATGATATATTTCTGTCTAGTAAAGATAATTTTTAAACAGCTTTCAGGAATGTATATATTTATGCCAACAATACTCTAATATCATCTCACTTCACACTCTGCCAAACTATTTCGTTTGGTCACAGTATGGAAATACACACTTTATATTACTGCTATGAGAATGAACATACAACTGAACAGCGATATTAGTGTATAGATGAAATAAAAAAGCAGCAGCAGATCTCAGGGAGATCTCATCAATGTGTATAGATACCTAAAGGGTATAAAGAATATGGAGCCAGGCTCGTTTCAGTGGTGCCCAGTGACAGGACAAGAGGCAAAGGGCACGAAGTGAAACACAGGCTGCTTCATCTAAAATTTCTGGAGTATCTTCTGAAATTATTATCAGTGACTTTAATCTGTTTATTAGTGCTGGTGTCAGGTTCCAAACCTGTGAAGGCAGAGATATCAATCACATATAGGAATGATGACAGTATCTGCAGATCAGGGGAAAGTGCATTAATTACCAAGGCCTCCCACACATGGAAAAACATTTAACAAAGGCAGGAGATTAACTCATTCTCACACAGCTATTTATACTCTACCATTTACTCCATTTCAGGAGTAATTTCCATTACTATAATAAGCATGCTACAGGACTTGCTAATAGAAACAGTTCACAGTCTCCTTTCAACATTATCATATTAAACACAAAAGGCAAGAGGTGCTGCAGAATGTTCCAGGATGCCTTAGAAAATACACAGCAACAGTCAGGACAAAAATTCAGAGGTATCCAAACCACAGGTATGCTCTGTCAGAAGAGAGCTTATTGTGACCCTTCAAATAGGTCATCAGAGGTCACACCTTGTTCCCCAACTACTTCCTTTACCACATTTAGCCCGTGCATAAATATCCTCATTCACAGTATGGGATCCCTCCCCTGGCTTCTTTACAGCATGCTTTTCTATTATCCCTATGCAAGAACGTATACTAGGTTGTTTTGACTGTGAAGGTATGAGTCTATATTTTTAGCTTCCTTCTTCCAATGCCTGAATGTCTACACAGGGATTTCTGAGGGTTTATTTTATAGTCATATAGGTTATTTATATCATTCTATGGATCTCCCTGTGGCTTTCATACACTACAGTTTAAAATATTCTGAAAAAAAGTATGAACAGTTGGGGAAAAGTTTACAATTTTCTGTCCAGTCTTTCTGTTTGATCATTGTCTGTTTTTTTTTCCCAGCAAATGAACACACTAATTCTTTGCAGGCTGTGTTCCAGAAGCAGCTCTTGAGAAAGAGCCCTGTGTCATATCCAGGAAGTCCTAATAAATCAGCATCTGAAAACGACAGCATGCAGAAGTGTGGCACGCATGGACCTTTACAGAACTGCATGAAAAAGAATAATTTAGCTGCCAACTCCCCAGGTCTCAACTAGTTGAAGTACTCTTGACTGGTACTCTTTTTGACTGTTAAGATCTTCACAAATTTTCCTTCATTTCATTGTTGTAAAATCACTCAAGGAAACAGCATGAGCACCTTGGATATCTCTTGTCATCACCAATATCAAACAATTGAGTCTTCTCAAATAGGTTCCTCAGAGGACAGCAGCAGTATTAGAAGAAATTGAACATGCTGCCACAAAATCTCCCCTATACAGCTTAAGCTTTGTGCTGTAGCAAGCCACGTCAGGAGGTTATTGGCAAGAGTGTGGGTTATCATACAAGGTGATGAGAGAAGTTAATATTTATACTGTGAATACAGCCATTGACCATAAGTGAATTCCAAGAAAAGAGAAATAGTCTACATAGCTCATTGGAGGATGTATGTTAAGGTACAGCAAAAGCTAAGAAAGACACAAAAAAACCTGGTGATCAATCCAGAATTCATATACTTCAATAGCTACTAAAGGGTTTAGGACAAGATGGCATGATTAAGTCCTTTGCTGAAACCACTCTCATCTCTCATGATTTTATATTTTGGTTAGAACCCACATACTAAGATGGAAAATTTCTTACTTATCTCCTAGAAAAATATCCAAAGTTGAACTGGAGATAGTACATGAAGAGTTCACTACTGGATTTCTTTCCCTGGTGATTAGTCATCTTCATGGTAAAAATATTGTGACTTACTTCCACTGGGAACTTGCTTGGCTTTAAATACTACCCATATAGTTATTTTTAATCCGTTCTCTAGTAGATAAAAAAAGAATTAAAGAGTTGGCAGTGCTTTGTCCCATGGATATCTAAATGTTTAAGTCCTGCAATCAAGTTTCTTCAGTCTTGTTCACTGCAATGAGAGATGAAGCCTGCCTCAAAGTGATTGGGCAGCCCTTTTAGTTTATGGAACAGCTCAACCATGGTTGTTAAACACAAGTAGGTGCTGTTATTACAGTTTTATGTCACATGGGTAAGCCATTAACATGAGAGTTGAACAGAGTAATGATAAATAGATGACCCATGGGCTGAAGAGAAGATGAAGAAAACAAAAAGGATAATTAAATCTCAATGGGTGAATAGCAACAGATGAAAAGAAGGAAGGAGAATGAAAAACATGTTGCATTACTCAGAACTTATATTAAGTTTCTAATATCTTTAGTTCACTTTGAGAAGGGTAATTTGACTTGGAGAGAAAAGAAAAAAAAAAGCCTTTCTAAATTTGTACCTTGTTTCCTTTTTATACTAGAATTCCCTTCAAGGCAGCACATGTTCTGGATTAGAACCTACTCATTGATTCAAGACAGTGTTACAAAGAATGAAATGTAGGCACCTCATTAATAGCAATTACTAGTTTCTGAAGCTCTATCCAGGCTCCCTATTTATTATGATATTGGTTTATAAGTAGGACAATTTTTCCAGCCTTCCTCAACTATTGCTGACAGAAACAAGAGAAACATTCTTCAAATGCAACTGTCCTCTGAATGAGATATGCTTTACTTCTCGTGGTTATGCACCTGACCAGCATCAAAAACACCATTAGCACTGGCAATACAAAAAAATGCACGGAAGTAAAAGACTTCTACTCCTTCTCCTCCTCCTCCTCTCAGGTTTTGAAATCCAATCTGATTTGCATGCACATCTAGATTATTAGTAAAACACAGTGTGGGGCATAGGTCTAGCTGCAGCTGATTTCTGTGTCTTTTATAGCAACAAACCTCCAGTACTACTTCAATTCTGAGTTCAAAAGATTACTCAAAAGATTATTTTACAGGAAGATACTAAAAAAGTTTTTTACAACAGTAGATCCATTCTGTCTTTTAAAGTGTAGCTGCTTATACGGTTACAGATCATTACCCTCATAATTTCCTACACTTTTTCCACATATGGTTGAATACCATAATATACACCTTAACCCTGAAGATTTGGGGCTAGTAGAAAATGTGTCTCAGATTGAATACTTAGTTCATGTAAGCACAATAATAAAACAAGGAAAGTAAAGAAGAGTAAGTCAGCATTGCAAGGCATGGCTATTTTTGCACCCAATAAACCAAAGTTAAACATTCCTGAAATGCAAGAGAATCCTGAGGGGCCACTGAGATACAGCAAAATGCATACATTAAAAAATATTCTCTCTTGGTGCAATAATGAGTTTACTAACATATATAAAATCAGGTGGATCATCTAGAGGCATTTATTTTCTGAACAGTATAAACCAAGTCCGCATATGAAAAAGCAACCATTCGATGGATGCTGTCTACATCCATTTGCATTTCTTTTGAGGGCATGCAAAACCCTGAAGGTGATTCTTTTATATTTCTATGCTATGAGTTGCAAACCACTCAGAGGAAATGAAGTGCCTGAGTCCCACTCAATAGCAAATGGAAGACTAATTCTTTAGCCTCGCTATAATAACCAGTCTTAAAATCTTGATGTTTGAAGAAAATATTATCCTCTGAAAGTTGTTATTGTCATCTCTTCAAGTCATTATTGATTGTATTTATTCCTACCCTGAAAGTACCCTCAAGTGGAAATTTGATAGACTTGTTGACAGACAAATTTTGCAGCCGCTTCCTGAGGAGCTCACATTTTATAATTATTTGCATTAAAATGGTGTAAATACTACATAAATCTTATCTACTATAATTTGATATCTAATGTTTTAGAAGTTTGGTTAAATTCTGCATCGGGAATATTGTTACTAATAGATAAGGCTTCAAAAAGGAAAGGCTTTGTAACATGACTCCAGCCTTTTACTTAGGCTAAGTAGAAGGGAACTATGGGAGAATGATTCAGCTGGAATGGAGACGTGAGAAACTGAGAGACTGCTGCGTGACTGTCGCATGTCCACATTGCGGTGTATGGTGGTTGGTTGACTTTGGCTTGTTGTGCCTTAAAATTGTATAAACTGCTAACTGGCTAACTGCTTTAAAAGGCCGGATTTTTGACAGTAAACAGCTCTCCTTTGCACCTGCCTGCGGTCCCTGTGTTGCTCATCAACACCTCCAGCGCAACAGAGTTATCTGTTTAACATTAACCTAATGTGAGTCCCAGTTAAATGGTGAGGAACTTGGCCCTTCCTCCTTACATTCCATAATCTACAGCACTAAGGCTGTCTCAGAGAACACTTCATTAAAATAGATCTCATCTTTTGCCACTATCTTGTCATTTACCACATGGTGGGAGAAAAGTGCTGCCAAATATCTTACTGAGCTTTGATACATTTTCTCACTGATATGGCTTAATTTAACATAACCCTTGGTTTTTTTCTTAACACCATCTTGTAAATGATCCTTCCTGAGGTTTTTTCTTTTTTCCTGTACCGTTTTGATGCATAGTGTGAAGTCATCCATCACAAGCTGGAAGCAATGTATCCACTAATGTAAAGTCTAATACTTCCAGCTCAGTGAGCACACCATACATCTTGAGCGTTTCCAGAGCACTTCCACCCTTGGCTGTTTCCACTAGATCTGGCTCTTCCCTGGCTGAAGCAACTCTCTGAAGTACCCCAAGACCAGCCTGGGGAGCAGCCCCAGTGCATGGCAGGGCTTCCTGCCCTATTTACCTGCTGCAGGTGAACTATGTTTCCATTTCTAGATAATTTCCATTTTTTCTCACATGCTCACATTATTTATCAACTTTATCTTTTATTAGAAGTTACACTTGTCTTTGTAACTATCTCCCTTCTACTGTATTAGCTACCCAGAAAAGAGCATTAAAAAAGACTGAATATCCTATAAAGCACCCAAATATTCCCACACACCACAACTACGTACTTTGTAAATACTTTATTTTTACTTTATCAAATAACAATAATGTTCCTGTCTTTTATGTTCCCATGCAATCCTCTCCAGTGCTAATTTCAAAAAGTGGCCTTCCATTAATTGGGAACTCATTTAATGGCAGGTGCAACTGATGGCATAAAGACATTAATCTACCTGACTATACTCACAGGAGTCATTTAGTCTGAATGCTCCGCACTAATCACAAAGTCAATAATCACCTTCTTTTAAAAAGTTCCTCTGTATGCGGAAGCTCTTTAATAACTTCCTCCATTTCACATATCATTTCTGTATGACTATTCAGAGTTTGTCCAAAAAAAGTCTTTCCAAGATGAGCTCAGATTTTATCTGTTCTTCAATAGCTACACTAACATAAGTTTTTTGCATCATTCCAGTGGGGCACAATAGTTTTTCCTTTTTTCTGCCAAGAATCTCAGAACCTGTTCAAATGTACTGAAAAGTCCACATCACATGTCAAATGATGACTCAGTGGCAGTTTTTTGGAAAGACATTTTGGAGAAGGGCAGCTCCTCAGAGTTCTGTTTTAATAACATTTGTAGTGTACATGTCAGGCACAGTGTCCTCCCCTCTTACTCTTTGTCACAGGGGGTGTTAACTGAAATGTTAAAACAGTGATGGCCTGACTGGCCTCAAAAGTAAACTTCTGAATTCACTATATTTGAGACCATCCAAAATTAGGCAAGAGGAGTTCAACCATCCTAAATAAATGGCAGCAGAATCAGTGTTACTTTTGAATGAGAAAGTCAGCTACCTTTCCACTTAAACTGAATTTGAAAACTACTTTCTTACTCTTTTCACAACCATAATTTTTCATGTCATCTCCTTATTATCCGACACTCTGAGTGGCTTTTTCTCTATTTTTGCAGTCACTGCTCAGTAACTGTAATCTTTGAAATGAAGTAGAACCTTTCAGTATCGCTGTATTAAGGGAAATTATAATAGCCTATTGATAGCAGTTTAGTCCATGATCCATTTGTTATTCTGTCTTAAAGTCTTCTGGAGTTTGCAAAATAATGTATTTAATGATCTTAAAAGTCAATAGAAGCACAAATGAGGGACTACAATGAACCAAACCGGTTAAGATAATTAATTCAGTTGTGGAAACAGGGTATCAAGCTGTTCATCCCACCCTTTCCTAGGCTAATAGTCTGTACAAATAATCAGATCTAATCCCACAGTAAAGTATTTGTTCCTCCAGAGATCCTTAGCTTTAAAAGTGGTGTGAATGCTCATTTTACACAGAGATGAAATAGGATAATAGCTGTCTAAAGTGCCAGTGCTAATATTTAAAAGGTGAGACATGATACCTCATATACTTAGTAGGCAAAATAGTTTTGTTGCGTATTTCACTTTAAATGTCAGGCACCCTGATCAGGAGATGATAGAAGCAACAGACCAGGCATGAAAGTTTGGGTTTTAATTGGATCATCCACTCCCATAGCACAGTTCTGTTACTTCCCATGCCACATTCTGATCCTGATTTTTTAGTTCAATATAATTCTTTATCTGAGAGTGCAAGAACAAACACAAGAGAGTTAAAAATCAAACTAGTGAAAAAGTAATGGAGTAAAGAACCAAGACACAAATCTTCATTTTTCCCTCAGAATTTGATTTGAGAGGATTTCCAGTATCAGCATCCCTCATGAACTACTGAGAGGTCAGTTTGGATAAAACTATTTGAACTAGTAGGTTTACATGAAAGGTGGATACCTTGTTCATTTAGTAGTCTCTGGTAGGTGTGGATTGGCAGAGAAAAACATACAACTGACCTTCCACCTCACCACAGGAAGAACATCACTCCAACAGCCATGCATTTCTGTACCTCCTGCAGTCATCTGATTCAAACTAAAACATTCACTTGGCTTTCAGACAAAAATGGGGAAGCCAGAGTGTTCAAACACAGCATGGTCCCTGAGCATTACCGATTGAGGCAGACACTGAAGCTTCCTTTCATGTTCCTGCCTTTTTAAAAAGCAACATGCAAACAGCAGTCCTGTGTCATTCCAAAATCTCAGGACTGCATTAGTTCATCCTAAAATGGCTATAACTAATACTCATTTCACTTAAATTGTGAGATTTCTTTTGTACTTGAAAATATGTCTTTTAGCCATCAAAGCTTTTTAAAAAGCTACTCACCAAATTTCCTGTCTTCCTTTTTCACACAGAACCAAATTATTTCTTTCTCCCTTGTCCATCCTGGGCAAAGCAAAGGCAATGAATTTTTAGTGCATTCTTATTCATGTAGGCTATTCTAGCAACAGATCAGAATATTTAGCTCTGGGTTAACTATATCTTCAGAATAACTTGAATGAATTTTTCAAATTTCATTTTTCCCGAGGGAAGAAAGTCTGTGTGTTTCAAGGTAGTTATATAAATACTAAGTTATAAAATTATTATTTTAAGCATATTTTATTGCTGTTTCTAAACTGGCCATGACTAATGTTTTGATTTCAGGTATTTATCTTTGATAGCAGCATTATGTTCAGTACAATAACTATCCATCAAGGCAACAAGCCAGCATGTGTAAACACTTACTCTGACCACATATGAAACCTTTTTCATCTACTGATCACAAACTTGAGAGGTTTTGTTCACCTGTGTGCCTAAGAAAGCCATGTCCTACTCAGCCATAAAGGTTTTTTACCTATCTTCTAAAGAGCATTAGCCCATGGCCCAAGTTTCAGGAATGTTTATAATAGCCTTTTTAACATCCTATAGTGCATTTTCAGAGCGTATGTGCTTTTAAATGCTGTTGTGTTTTTTCCATGTCCTTGTTTCCCTCCTTTCTAATAGCAAACTTCTTTTTCAGACTACCTGCCCTTTCCCAGAATGCATTTTTACTACTTTTAAGACAACAAAGCAGCACTGATATTTTGGGTCATGTATCTGCCACATACTTTAGGCCTGTTTCCACCCTGCTTAACAAGACTGTTCTGTTCAATATCTCCTAACAGAGGTTAAGCTCCACCAAAGTAAAAAAAAAAAAAAATTGGAGTCAGGTATTCTGACTAGCATATCTTTATTTTCACTTGGTTTTTAACTTTATTTTTTTCTCCCCATTTGATATAGTAAGCATTCATTTAGTTGCGTGGCTACTCTGGAAATTAGTATGTACTAGAGGATTTCTTCCTACAGCAAAGGAATGGCATCCCCAGGTAAAAGAAAAAGTCTAGCAGCTCAGGACTGTCAGCAGTGTTTAGCCTTCCCCAGAGACTATGAAGAAAGGTAAGAGTTGTGGTGCAACCCTCTGTCCCATGGAAAAATGGCTAGAAAACATTCACTCATGTGACACAGTCTAAGCCATAGCCATCAGCTAATACTCACATTTAAATGTAATCAGTTGAAAGATTTTGTTCTCTACTGTTGAAAAAACATGTCTTACAAGGTCTGAATAGGACTTCTGCCAGTAGGGAATAGCACCAGTGTGAAAGCAGGAGATGAAGTGGACAGCAGCTGAAAACACAGCAACTTGAAGCATCCTTTCATATTTATATGCATTATTTTTCAATACATCTGAATTCCTTTTGACCTTGTATAATAGGATTCCTTTGTATAATGGAATTCCTGTAAAGGGAACACTTAATTTACCAGTTTCATGTCCTTTCATTTTCGTTCTCTTGATTATAATCCCAACATTTATAGCCTATTTTTATACGAACTTACTACTCCATGTCTCAATCACTTTTATCTCCTGTATTTAGATCAATTATCTTTCCATAACACTTTCTAGGTGAAATAACCAGACTTTACCACAGTATTCAAAATCAACTTGTTTCTGAAACATGCATCTAATATCATTACATTAGAGCATCTTTAGGAGTTTTTTCCCTACCCTGTTCATGCTACATACAGTCTGTTGTTGTTTTTCTTGTTTTCAGTATCGTTCTCCTGAAAGAGGCTTTTACTGAGAGTTTAGGCAAAGGTTAGTAGAATATCAAGCATTTGTCTTAGCTTACAATACAAAATCTGCAATTCTGATTACCCAAAGATCTTTATTCACTTAAAACAAAAATTTCCTTGCTTGTTTGGCAATGCTTTTATGAAACTGCTCACAGACCTTCATTCATTAAAATTTAGTCCTTCATTTGCTGTGTTGCATGAAGATCTTGAAGTTCTATCTTCTCTTTCTAATATAGATTTAAATTTTTTCATCTGTATTTTTTCTCTGACAAACTAAATTTAACTCTCTTAACTCTGCACTTATTAAATCTTAATCTTAGAGTTCCTCAGCACTTTCTCAGAGGTACATTTAAAGAATATGTAAGATCCAGTACTTTCGCATTTCATATAAAAAAAGGGATCACTACATATTGCCTTGGTGATACTTTTGCTGATTATTAAAATAGGGAGACTGCATCTTTACCTAAAAGCTCCTCTGCCAGAATACTTTTGCAGGCACTTGAAGAACAGATCAGTCTCCTTTGCTTTTTTATAAAGAAATCAGTTGAGAAAAAATTCCTTAGACACTTCAGCAACAAATGCTATCAAAATACAGGTTAACTAACAGAGGTCCACTATGTTCAGTGAATGTAAATCTAGCTCCATCAATAATTTTGTCCCTGCTTCTCATCAGTACAAAATGATTTTGGCTTCTTAAACCTGAATTCAATCTGTCTCATTTTAGCCACTTACTTGAAAAATTTCAGTCTGGAAAGTATCATACAGTAGAAAATGGGATAGTACCAGAGGGACAGTCCAGATACTAAGGAGGCTGAATTGCCTTTGGACATGTCTATCAATCTTCTTCAATTACAGAGGTGCTTAATGTAACTCAGCTCTTAGCTCAGGCATTGCAATTAAATGTCTGAAGTTAATTCTATTTAATGTGTTTCCAAATCTGATTTAAATCCGTGAAAAGGCCAAAGGATCTTTCTATTGCTTTAACTGACTGTCAGTCATCTCTCTGTCAATACTTTTCACTTTGCCTGGGGTGGGGGTAGGCACACACCACCTTCTCTCTACCCCATTTTTAAATGATCATGTCAAATTGATAAATAATTTTGCTGTTTCCCTTCACTTCTATTGCAAGAACTGTAAAAGTTTGCTACAATACTTCAGTTCTTTTTGAAGTAAAAGTTCTATGCTAAACTCTGTCCAAGTTCTGTGTACTGGCACCTGAGTAACCGTATCAGCACATTCAGCCAGTGTCATTTCTTTTTGATGCACAATGCACACTATTCCCATAAAGGACTCTGTCAAGCCCTTTTCCACTTTTGTCCTGGCAACTCCACTACAAATGCAACATGGAATGCTAGAAACTTTCAAAGGTGGGGGGTGGAAGCATCTCCAGGTTATTTTTCTAAAAATGTTTTTCCAGCAATAACTAATACAGAATATGAAAATGCAGTAATTTTGCAGTAGAGATGTTATTTCTTCTAAGATCCAAAATAAATCACCAAAAGCTTTCAAAGCTGACATTTAATCCATGGATTCAAATAATTTCTAAGATGGAAGATCCATTGGAAAGACACTTTCAATTCCTCATGCCCTTGTAAGATTTTAATGTATAGGTCGCAGAAAATGCATTTACATAGCATGCTTTTCATAGCAAGGCTATAATTTATTGACAAAGCTTTTTTAAGAAAAATTCTGTGGCTTGTTATGTCCATTTTTATTTGTTTATCTATAAATAATGTAGGGAGGCTGAGCCAAATCTTGTCACTTATCATAAACCTGTTGGGTAACACTTTTTCTAAAGAAAGAAATAATTTTAACTCTTCAAAATAATGGGGATAGTTCAAATGGCAGTAGATTTTATCATAGATACAATGTTTGATGTTTGTACAACCAAATTAAAATAAAAAAATAGACAACCCAGCTCTCCCTCTCCTTACCTAGATAGAAGACTTCTGTGTGTGCTCTTGGTGTTCTCCAGAGAGTCTATGGCATGGACAACCTGCCTTTCAAATAGTTTGAGGTCAGTCTGAGAATGAAGGGTAGAGAATATCTGGCACTGTAATACTGCTTAAGGCAAAACCTTATTCTCCTACAGTTCTTTCCTTAATGCCAGCATCTTTCTATGCATAACATCAGCTAAATCAGACAGAGGAAGTACCTGTTTTACCTTCAAGAGAATTGGATAAAGTCTTTCTAGGTACTCATATAACGTATAGTTGCCTCACTTTTCCCATTGCAGAAGCACAGTCACTTAACCATTTCTATTCACTAATATGAAATCTTGTATGTACAACTATAAATTTAATTAAAGAAATAAGAGTGTGCTACATTAAAAATAGATATAAATAATATAAATAATATAAATAATATAAAATATAATACAAATAAGAAATATAATATATTAAGAGGTTCTCTTAAGTTGACTCATCAAAGCCTTATGTTCAGCTACATCCTCTCTTCCCTAATGTCAACTGATCATCAGACAGCAAAAATGTTTTTCTTTTGAAAGACTCCCATAAAGAACATGTTCCTTTATATCAAACACATCTAAAGAACAGGATTCAATCTCCAGATATCTGAGATTTTTGGGCTGAGAGACGCTAAATTTATATAGACTTTTACTGGAGAAAAGTTAGATAGAGTCTTTCTTAGGACTTAGTGTAGAGCCCTTCAGCTGTACAATCAGAGCCTGCAGAATCTCATTAATTGAAAAAAAATTCTTCCCTGAAGCATCAGGGAATTACAAATTTTGTAATATATTGTTTTTAGACAAAGGAAGAAACAAAATCACGAATTTTAATTAACCATTTTAAATTACATTTCTGTCCCAAATCTAAGAATGAAATCTGGATTCAGATTAATAATCTCTCTTCCCTGATCAGGCTCCAGGATGACATACATTAGACATGCACATCACCTAATTCTCACTAGAGCATGTGTTCTACTGATCCTCTAGCAGTCCAGACAAAACAAGATGCTGCTACTGGAATTCAGTTTCAATAGTGGATATTTTTTCCCTTGAGCTATACCTGTCTTTTAAAACAGTTTTGATTTAAAAAGAGAAAAATGCTGTTGTCAAAACAGAGAAGCCAAAATCTGTGTTGCTCGACTATGGATGCTAAACTGAAGTACCAAATATGCTATATGGACCTTGAATTAAAGTTATAAAATCCAGAAAGAGCATCAATCCCTTCTACTATGTCATTATCAACTGTCAACAGAATTCAGGATGAAATATCACAGTCATGAATATTCAGATTTTTAGTTATACGCATGCAATCTCCAGAAGTTTGTTTGCTTTTTAATGGTTCCAAATTTGTGAAGTATAATATGAAAACTACTATCACTGAGATGCGTTACTGCGATAAACAAATGTATTTGCTTGAGACTGTAATAAAAAGTCCTATTCAAATACAATAATTGAACATTTTTCATGGTAATTATTTGCTAATGCCTCTTCTCAGCTGAATTAGTTTAGAATATCATTTTGATCTTAGTTTAGCCTTTTTGCCATTCCAAGACAGGACTGTAACTTACATCAGAGAATAATTGCTCTTCCTGAGATAATGGGAATTTTTACTCAGGCCTTGGAACATTGGGTTTTAGCTTTGGTATTCTGGATTTAATCAAAAAGTAAAAAGTGTTGCCTCCAGAGGAGATTCATTTGGCATGCCGGATGTGTAAATCTTACAAATTATGTAATTGGCTTGGAAATATTTTCTCTTCTTTGCTTTCAATAAGTACAGAAAAATCCTTGATCAATCAAAAAAAGGACAAATGGCACATGCATATATATATATATATATGTATGTATAAATAATTTGGTTTTGAGGCATCTGCAGTAGTCACACAAGTCTACTGGAAAACTACAAGTCTGAAAGAAGGTCTCTTTTCTTACTCCTCTCTTTTTTCCAGTTAAAAGCTTTCCATCATTCCCTTGGAATGAGTTTTCCTGCTTTTATGTGATATCACAAGTTTTTAAAACAATTTATTCATTACCAGTTCCAGATGTAGGCCCTCAGAGGTACCAAATTGGTTGCTTTTCCTTTTCTTCCCACCTGCTCCCCCCTCCCAGTTCCTCCTGATAATTTTCTCTCCATTTGCTTTTTCCATTATTTTTCTTTTCTTTTTTACCCCTGAAATAATCAATGATTCTTCTGAGGATTAAGATCTTTGTCATGTATTTCATTATGTAAGTGTAAGTAAATTATTTTAAATAAGCAGTTAATTTTTTTTTCAAACACAATCAAATTGAATAGAAATTCAGATTTCGATTCACTTTGAGTAATACATTTTCAAAAAGGAACAAACGCCAAAATCTTTGCAAAGAAGAATCCTTTAAAAATGTGTATTTGTAGGTCAGAGCCTGAGACTGTCAAATTATACATTAGTCATTCACCAAAGGAAAATAAATCCAACCACTTTTGAGTGGATAATGCACCAGTATCACATTGACATGATAGGCATTGGTCCTTGGAAAACTTTTTTATTAGCCTTTTCTACTGGACAGAATTCATCCCTTCTGATAAACTTTTAAAAAGCGTAAATTATATTTGACAGTGAATCTTAAGCAGAGGGGATGGGCCAGTGGATAGAAATTCCATCTCAGACTTGCCAAATAAATTTAAGGTTTGATCCAACCGTGTCTGGAGTTGATAAATCAGCCAGGCTGACATATCATGTAAGTAGACTGCAAACATTACAATCTAGGTTGCCAAGCTTCTCACTGACGAAAAAGAAAACTACCCACAGCAAGGTTTACAAATCAGAAAGTAAGGCAAATAGTTTAAATCAAGAGAAATTAGGTAAGTTTTATGACCTGGATTTGCACTACGATACTGTTCGAATCAACGTTTTTGAGTCTCATACATAACTGCTCTTTAGATTCATTGTTAGCAGATACACCTTTAATGCAGGGGTCCTGCAAAAGAAGAAACTGTTCTTTCAATATTTCTCCCACAGAAAAAACCCAAATTTGTATGACATTACTCTTTCCTACGTGTTCTTTCAAAACCTATGGGATAAGTAGGGAGAGACATATAGCCTCTGAGTACAGCAAATGCATAATCAGAGACTGGGAAACAGAAGAGGTTAAATGGGGGACTTTAGATCCCTTTTTGTTCTCTTTCATCTTTTGCTGTTTTACTTTTAAATATTTGAGGTGGTTTTGTTGTTTTGTTGGGATTTTGGTTTTTTTTTAATCTAAAACCAGTCTTTATTAAGAGCCAAAGCAGCAATTCTGGAATTTCAGTTCTGGAAAGCACTTTCTTTAATATACTTACTAAATCAGAGTGTCTATACAGCCTTTAATTTGAAAGTGATTCTGAAATGGGCACTTATTCACAAAGAGTCCTCAGGCTTGTTGCCAACATGCTCTGAGAGGGGGCAGTGACTGTCAGCAGGTGGAACCTGTTTCTTATCTGAAACTGTTCAATATCTAAAGAACACTTAACAAAATTGGCAAAACCTAAACTGATCTTAATCTAGATTTGAACAAAGCCATGTAGGCTGTAGGAAAAAATAAATAAGAAATTTAAAAAAAAAATACATAACCACCATAAAATGTAAAGATCATAAAGAGCTGAAAAACATTTTTCTTTCCTGTAATAAATCAGGGATAAAGAGAGGCTTCAGCCAGAACACAATGAGGAAGAGAGGGAATTCGGGGGCAGGGTGTTATCAGAAGTCGATTCCAGTGAAATGAACAACTGTGCTTTTGTAGTACAGCAGCCAGTTGCTGGCAAACAAAAATGCAAAGCTGCAATTTCTCAAACAATAACATGTAGGCTGCATGGCTTGATACGAGAGGTTTTCAGCTGGAAATATTACTGATATTGCTAGATTCATCTTTCTGTAGTAACTGATGGATTTTTTGTGGAAGTGGGTCAATACATCTTTTGGTATGGCCATTTCTAATCAAACCACATTATTCTTCTTTTCAGTGCAGTGCTTTGGAGCACTGCTGCTGAAAAGCCTCTTGCAGTGACTAGTTATTCATTGAATATTTCCACATTTAGTGCAATAAAAAGTCACTAATCTAATATGAGGGTTTAGCTTACAAGAATATTTCCCATAAGAAGCAGATAGAGTGGCAACCACTGCTGTTGAAATGTCTGAGCTACATGGGAACTGAAATTCATGGAAGAGGGGAACAATTAATTTAAGCACATAGGAAACTTTTCTGACTGCAAAATGATAAATGGTAGAAGGTGAAAGATTTGATGGGACTTTTAAACCTTAATTCTGCTTTCATGGCAGCTAATTAAAAAAAAAAAAAAAACCCACAACATTTTTTTCATGGCCACAACAACTATTTTGAAAAATCACTAGAGGCATGACTGAAGGGAGTAAGGAGAAAAAACATTGAAAAAGCATGGCATATACTATAGCAGAAGTTTTTCCAGAGTATTCTTGTTATACCAAGAATATTCTATTGAAGAATATATATATTCTGGTCACAATGTCCAAAATCTAGAGTGGAATACAGTTCTCTTACATAATATTCTTAAGAGACAGGGAAGAGCTAAAACAAATAAAATCTACAAGCACTAAAAGTAAGACAGTTGCCTAACCTCCTCAGGTCTCTCTCAAGTCCCACTCACTATCTGTTCAAAAGGTTCAACAGGTACTTTTGGAGACATCAGTACCATCAAAGGTTCACACAGAATCACCAGTGACTGGCCAATACTCAAATTGCTCAGCTAAGAATACTGTTTTCAGGTCCTTCAATATCTATCTTAACTGGAAAGACTTAAATTGCCACACAGGGATATATGATAAGGGAAGTGTCATATTACCACTGTTACAGCCACCAGAGAATACACAAACTACAGACGACACTTGGGTCAAAAAGCATTGCCTCCAAATAAAAAAAGAAAAAAATGTGAAGTTTACATCATATAGAAAGAAACAGGAATTTGTTCCAGGAGTAAAAAGCAGTTGCTTGAGTACATGACATCATTATACTCATCCTGTGCAAAAGCATTGGAGTCCATATCAAGAGCATATATTTGGGGCTTTCAAAGACTGATTTTAAGAAAGAAATGGAACAAACATAAGGTGAATCTTCTGTGAACAATAATTTAAAATAAATAATACTTATAAAAAAAAGGAAACTGTGATTTGGAACATTTCCCTAGATGCCAAAAAATTTCCAAACCTATGATCAAGACAAGAGGAGGCATTAATTAATAACTCAGATGAATCACAGGAAAACAAACAAATCTCTTGGAAAATGTCATTTAGAAAATGGGATGATAACAGCAATTATATAAATTAGCCACTGGAAAGCAAACCACTAATGAGGAACGTTGAAAGTCATAAGAAGAGTCTGTGACCACTACAATTAATGCCAAAGGAAGAGACTTTTTATTACACTAATAATGATTGGTATCTTAATTGTATTGGGATATTGTTCAATAAGCAAGGGGCAAGTGTTAATAATACAGATATTTTCCATAAATATTTCTGCTATGTACTTTGCTTGTAAAAAAGTAAATTATGTGGTTATAATGAACCCATTCCCTTAGTACTGAGACAAGATATTACAATATAAGCTATTTTAAATTAATTTAATTCAAAACCAGTTCTAACTTAGCACATCCAGATAACTCTAAACTAATAGCTACAGGAGAACTGGTATAGGAGAAGATCAAGCCGTTGTGGATTTTCAATGAGACCAAAGACTCATCTCCAGTTCTTCATGGTAATTTTCAGAGGAGCAAGCTAAGAAAATAATCTTCTGCCAAGATATAGAAAGGGTAAGTGGGGCAATATTGAAGTAATTACAGACTTTGTTATCCAGTGTTGATCCCAATGAAAATAATGGAATAGCTGATAGGGGACTCAATTAAAGGACAGCAATACATTGAAGTACTAATCTAAATGCTCTTATATATAATAGATCTCAGTACAGTTCAGCATTTTTATGAGATTACATTTTTGGTTGATAAAGGTTAATAGTGTTATACAATATACTTAGATCCCTGTAAGGCACAACTGCACACTGTACAATATCCTAATTAATAAACAAGGACACAAAATCAGCATTGCAGACATTCAAGAATTAAAACCAGTCAAAGAGAGGTCTTGTTGATCTCACCGGAAAGCAGCAGGCTTTGGCTGTATTTCCAAGGGCATTGTCACAGACCAGAGTTGTTGGTTCTTAGTTATTTAGTATTTTTCATAAATCATTTGTTGGAAAGGAAACAAACTGAAACAAGGATTAAGGGACTTGTAAATACTGAAGATAACGCGTCATTGACAGAACAACAAAGACCATGTCATAAATCATAAACAACATTCAGGATGGTGTGAGCAAATCAAACGTTTTGGACCATCCCAGGTAGGCCATATTAGCTTGAGTAAATTACTGCTGCATTTTAGACCATATTTTGGACCAGCCATGAGATTAGTTTTAACTCCACATACAAGTGATATTTGAGCTTTAAGAGGAATTTCTAACAATCCATAATTTATAAAAACATGTATTAAAGCCAACAAGCAGAAATTATATTTGAAGTCATCAGACACCTAGAAAGGCACCTGAGTAGCAGCCTACTTTACCTGGAAAATCTGCAAACACACATAAAGACCATTGATTTGAGGATTTCCAGAAAATAAAAACAATGTAGGAATTAAAAGGCAAATTTTACAGGCTTAAATGTCCCCAAATCATAACCATATGGTAAGAAAATGAGAACTCAAATAGCTCAGAGGAAAACTTTCACAACATTTCAGATCTTAGGGATTCATCATCACTGGTGAATATTAACAGAACCAGAAGACACAAGTCAGACACATCTTGCTGTTGAAGGAGAATAATGACCAGACTCCAAGTTTGCAGAAACTTCTTTTGTATTCAGAATTGATGAAAGCCCTAAGAAGAGTCTGAAAATGCCCACATTGTTGACAATCAACAAGGTATGTTCACTTGAATATTGACAAGAAAGCATAGCCACAATGTACTTGATTTGTATACTAACTCAATGTAGTTACAAAACAAAATTATTTAACCTTATTTACATCTAAATATAAGCCTATTCTTCAGGCCTCAAAAACTTGAAGAATTATACCCAGGACTTACAGGTATGTCATGGATAAACAAAAACCACTTCCCCATCTTACTACAAGAAGATTCTGATGACAGGGAAATTTTTCCTTGTATATAAAAGCAACAAATATCAAACAGGAGTGGAATAGAGTACATTTTCATTATGCCATTTGAACTTGTACTACGAGCAAGCAGTCTTGTGAACAGCGTGAAAGTACGATGATTATAAGAACTAAATGCGTATGCAATGCACAGATTATTCCTGGAGACATTTCTTCACTTATTTATTTTTACTCCAAGCCTTTGTTTCTACAGGAATCAATATTTCCTTGCAAAGTTAATGACTACTATAATATGTTAATGAGCTATGTTAACAGGCTATAATGACACTATTAATGTTTGCCACCCCTATATCTGTGAACTAGATTCATCAGTGAACTAAAAAATAGCATTACATTGATATGTTAATTATTAAATCCAGAGTGATTTCCTTATATATTCTTAAATCCATTTGCACTGATTATATCAAAATAAAAGAGTAAAACATCAGCATCAGCCATTTCTCTTTTAACTATGCAATATCAAAAATATAGTTACAGTCCCACAAAGTTTTGCAAGTCTACCTATGATTTGATTTAAATATTATCAGTAATATGTTGATAACATCTCTCCTTAATTAAAAGCTTATTAAATTTTCCAATGGAAGCCTAATTTTTAGTATTGTGTGGCCTTCACTGAACCAAATATACAAAAGAGGATAGACACCTCAGGCATAGTGGAAATTTAACTTTTCTGTATCAGGGGAAAGAGATAAGCAGTCTCCAGAGAAGATGATTCAGAACACCTAGGCTTGCTGCCTAAAAATAGAGGTAATAAAAAATTTCCTACACATGTGAACTTATCCAGGCTTGATTCTCTGCTCAAATAAATTCTAAACTTCAATACTTCAATAAAGTAAAAGTTGGTTCATCCTCATTTTTTCCCAGGGGTAGGATTCCCATGATTACAAATTAATACAAAACTAAAAATGTTCATGCTGTAATCTGTGGTAAAGCTTACTTTGCCAAAGCTTACCCTTGCCAAAGCCTACTTTGAAGTTAACTATTGAAACTATTAAAAGTGATACTGCACAGAGATTAACAAATGCATGTGTGAGTCTTGAATTGATGCTTTAGATTTCATAGTCCTGAGAATTTTGCAGCAGTCAGATAGAACAAGACTTGTGTTGTATGCTGTTAGCAACAGTGAGAAAAATGTATGGGATACCTGGGTTTACCTTTGAAGAAATATGTGAGTCCTAGTTGAGTCAGGAGCAACATTTATAGCTATTTAAATACCAGTAATCTGTTAGTTAACTTCTTAACTGCACACCAGCCAACACATGCCTAACCACATAATTTTTCTTCCCTGACTCGTAATTTATTATGAGCAGAGAAGCATCTATCTCAAGGATAAGACAGGCAGCATAGCAATGCCACAGAATATTTGTCTGAGGTGACATCAGATAGCAGCATACCTGCCACTTTAATGGGCAGCAGTGAAAATGCACACACTCCAAAGGCAGGGGATTTATCTGCAGAAGGCTTATCAGCACAAGAAAGTTCCTGCATAGTAACTCCTGTGCCAATGGAAACAGGCTGACTAAGGAGTTAAGGAGCTAAAAGAAGGAGCAGAATCTTCACCATTTTGCCTTCTCTATCAAACTGCTTTTGTGGGAGGTGAACAAGAGGTTCAATTCTGACCCTAATAAATGATTCAAAGGGAATGCCAGTGCACTGCCTGCCGACAAACGTGCCAGTGATTCTGCAGACTGAGAACAGGTTGTATAAAGACAGCAGGCTACCTTCCAATCTGTTCATAGCAATGTCACATTTGTCCCCTAAAATGTATTTTCTGCAGGACAGAAAAAGCAGTACTGACAGATCTTCAATGCATAGGGGAATAATTTGTTCAAAGGTTTGAGGCATTTTGGTTGGTAAGGAACAGAAATTTTGATGTGTTCTTCCAAAATAATTAAGCAGGAATTTCTGAAGCACATCACAAGCATTCTGAAGCTCAGCCTCAGGTTTCAAGTTTTATGGGTTCATAAAATTCCATCCATGCTCGTAGCTTTAGCAACTCCAGCGTTCTTTGCATGAGCATGATGTACCCAAAGAACCACATTCGCTCCAAAAATCTACACCTTATTTTCTGACAGGACCCAGAAAGCTTATTCTGACTTTTAGCACATACCAGAGTTATGGAAAAAAATTGTTGATTTTAAAAAAAAGCATTGATATCTTGTGCACTGAACAGTCATAACTCATTCTTAAAACCTATGACTGGAAATACTTTATGTAGCTTGCAATTAATGATTCTGTAAATCACTGGGATGAAAAGTAAAAGGAGATTTCAGGACAATATTTGAGCAGCTTACCATCATATCCAGTTTTGGGTTCTTTTTTAATCATTCAACATTTTTTGAATGGAAAATTTCCATTGTGTTGTCATACCAGAAATCTAGTTTATCATCAGTTACTTTACTTTTTGGATAAATAATTGGATTACTGCAGTGTAAATGTTTACAACAGAGATAAGGATACAACTTTCAATGCAGTTAATCTTGAATTTCTCCATATCTGAATACAAATTAATGAGACAAGTCAAAGCACAAATATGCAGATTAAAAGAGTATATTAAAGGAAACTGCTATCTTTGTTTAGTATCTTTGCATATTTCTCTATGTCAAAATATAATTAATTTGCTCAAATTCAGGGTGTTACCTGGATGCAGGAAAGTTGCACAGAGATCATGCACACCTAATGGAACCTGCTGCTTTAGTCTTCACCAGACCTTCCATTATCTTTCATATACAAGATTACAGACAGAAAACACACGAGGACAGAACACAGCAAACTTGTAGGTAACAGCCAACCGCTGGAGATAAAACTTCCTGCATCTAGTCCTGAACTGGGATCCTGTTGCACATGACTTAGAGCAGTGACAGTCCATATTATGCTCTTAGATGGGGGCATAACATGACTACTGTCTTCAACAAATCCTATTTAGCACCGTGATTTTAAAAACAATATTTCTTGTTCCCAAAAACCAGCATATCAGTGAAGCCCTGCTGGATACCTCCCATTCACCACACCATGCTATGATTTTCTACAGGTTATCTTACTTCCATAACTCATTTTCTGTATTTTAATTCCAAAATGCAAAGAAAAGTGAAAAGAAGAAAATTGCATTTGTTCTTTACTGGAGTTTACTTAATGACACTTGAGCATTACAGGGAACCAGTTAGAATAATCTTTAAAGTACCATTCATAGAATCATAGCATGAAGTTGGAAGGGACTGTAAAGATCATCCAGTTCCAACCCCCATGCCATGGGCAGGACACCTCTCACTAGACCAGATTGCTCAAAGCCCCATCCAGCCTAGCCTTGAACACTTCCAGTGATGGACCATCCATTGCTTCTCTGGGCAGCTTGTTCCTGTGTCTCACCACCCTCATCTGCTTGGCAAACTCACAGCCACTTTTGGCTTGGTGAGTCATTCAAGATTTCAGTACACCTGGACATGTCTGGAGGTCAAAATTCAGTACAAAATACCTAATATTATGAAACCACTATAGTTTTCTTAAGAAAATGTAATTTTACAAGCAATAACACAAGATGTGAAGTTCCCTTATCTTCACCTAGAACTAAGAAAAATTTGAAAATATTGATTCACTTTTTGACACCACATGAGCATAGGCACAGATAATGTTCTCCCCATTATGTTACAGCAGGTCAGTAAACAGAACAATTAATACATTGCTATCCGAGTACAAGGTGCTAAAAAGAAGTGCTAAAGCATTGTTTAAAAAGTGGTGTCTAGTTTACAGACAAAATCACAAAAGTTACCTTTGAAGATTTAAAAATATTGATGGCACAAACTCCAAAAAACATACCCTTTCATCTAGCCTATTCAAATTTCTTGACTAGTCAAGTGTGAGAAGAGCACACAGAACATCAAGAAGGAAGCTTTGCAGAGTATTAAAATATAACAAAAATGCAAAACAATGACCTAGTCTGGATTACACTGCATAGTAGTTAGCCATTATTAATTATTTAACTCTAGAAGTTCTGTGAAATATATATAAAACTAAAACAAGCCTTCATTTAGTCTTCATTTGTAATTTTTTTGAAGTCCATCCAGAATCTGAGCTTTTGGGAAAATTATCTTGAAACATTTATTTAACAGCTAAGAGTTTTATGCTGAAATTGTGACAAAATTAACCGCTTTCAAGCTGAAGGGTTTATTTGATTGTTTGGGCTAGTAGTTGCCTTTTTTTTTCACTAATTTTTTAAATGCATATTACAGAAACAGGTATAAGTAAAGATAATTTTCATATAATGACTTTTGAAGTGAAGAGCAAAAAGGTATGAAATAAAAGACCTTTGTGGTAAAGTCAGATTAAACTTAAAAATGAAACATTAAACTATGAAACAGGTTGCTATGATGTTCGTCTCTAAATGCAACTGGAAAATACAAGCCTTCAAATTCAGATTGCAGAAGAGAAATTATTCAGCAAAGGAAGCTGCTACCACCTGGCTCCATAAAAAAAGCCTTTGGCCCCTATAAAATCATAAGTGAGAAGCTCAGGGTTCTTCTTTACATCTCACAAATTTGAAAGGAAGTGATTTAACATGATTCTGCCACTGAAAAATTCTCATGCTATAAATTGCATCACACAGTGAACACCAGACATATACTTAAATATGATCAGAAAATAAAGTGTAACTAACAGGTTAAATGACATGCTTTGAAAAGTCATCTGACTTCCTGGATAACTGGTGGTGATCTCATGAACTGACCTTACAATTGCCACATGTGGCCTCAGACTGAGTAGCGGTAAGTTAGTGCAAGAGGTTAGAACAGGTAGTTAAGAGTCAGCTTCATTCCTTGTTTTGGCAGGGAACTGACAGACAACCACAGGCAAGTCACAAAAGCCAACTCATAGAGGGTTATTAATTTTAATAACGTGTTGTCAAGTTTAGGCACGACTCATCACAAGTGTGTATAAGGTAGTACATCACCTCCAGCTACAAACCAACATGTTCAGACCTTGTTTCTGGTTTCCTCTCATAACTCTTATTTGGAAGCCATGAATTATGACTCTTTTATGACTCTGCTTTCTTGTAATTACACTGATATGTCTTTATTAGCATTGTTAAGTATGTTATTGACAAATATAACACTGATTAAATTAGTATTGGACTAAAAGTAGATGCCCACACGTTAGTATGCACAGGATGGAAGTTTGCAGCACTGCTATGAGAAGTCCCCAGCATTCAGAAGCATTTAGTATTACCTTATATAAAGCAAAGAAATGGGAAAAAAGGCATAAAGTCTATGTACTTGAACAAGTTCCTGACCTATAACCTGTACATCTTTCATGTCAGATTAAAGCCCTTTAGCAGTTAAACTTATATTTCATTACATATCATCTAAATACATAAATGTATCAGCCAACAAAGCCTTACCAATGAGCATGGTTTTGTTGTCTTTTAAATAAATTACATCACAGAAGAAGCTGACAGTGGAGCTCAGGTCTCTCACATGTGACAGTGAAAGCGTGTAATACAAAGGAGGAATTATTCACCAAAAGACAAACATCTTGCATGACTAGCAGTCCTGCACAGGGAGTAAGAAAGCTTTGATAAGCCCATGCAAAAAGCAGAGGTCATTCTGAATGCACTCAGTCCATGGATTTTCTCCTTTCTACATGCCAATCAGTGTCAGATCTTTGTGCTAACAAAGCAGTGCACATGTTTAGTCTTGTTTAAGCATGGCTGTCTAAACGGCATTCCTAATAATTACCAAATTCTGCCAAATAATCCAGCTCACACAATGTACAGCTTATGTCAGCTTTATACTGGATTTAGAAGAGAGCAGATGGTGCCAGTCTGGTGGGACACAGGAGTTGTACAGTCAAGGCTGATCAGTCATAAAGCCTCCAGGTTCACCTGCCAATGATTTTTAAATGCACTTGAACCAGAAGAGGGGCTCTGTGCCATGCAGGACCATAATGTTTGTCATGTAGTGCTGGGATCTGCAAGGGCAGATTTACATTATCAAATCTCTGCTGCCTTCATTCTCAAGTGATGTATCGATATGAAAAATGGCTGTTAGGGAGGAGAAGATTACAGAATAGCGCATCAGGGAGAACTCAGCACATGAGATGACAGAGGCTTGAATTGAAATACATAGCGTCTTATAGCTGGAGCAATAGAGTCTATTTTTCTTGCTTTCTCTTCTTTTCCTCTACTGTTCTGCACACCATATTTCTTCTCTGCCTTTGGCACCTTCTATAAATGTAAACCATCCTCTCTCTGTTCCTGCAATGGTATTTTATAAGACAGAAAATGAAGAAATATGAAACTAAATTTCCACAGAAAGCTATTAAAATTTCTTTGTACTACTTACGCATTTCTGCTTTAACATCCTATTTGAGTAGTACACAGACTACATAAGGTATTTGCAGAACGTCAGAGAGGGTGGTGTGATTTTATTCTCAAGGCAGTATTTGTTCTTTGTATTTATGTTCAATTTATTACTATCCTTCTAGCAACCCACTCTTTTAAAGAGGGCACCACGACTCAGAGGAGTCGCTCAAGAGGGATGATCTTGGCATGGCTACAAAACAGATGACAAGTGCTTGTTCATTCAAGGGTTAACACACTCCCCTCAGATAAAATTCCTGGTGACACTGCTCAGAGCTAACAAAATTTCCATTTCCTCTTGCTGCTAGGAGTAGCTTTCTGAACAAGCCAGGCTAGAAAATTAAAGCTTAACAATGCTAACAGGTGATGGGAAAAGGTGGTGGAATTGGATGGCAAAGCCTATAATAATCCTTTAAACATGGGCCAATGGCCAAAATTCCCAGATATCAAAACCATTGGGGCTCAGCTTCTCTGACTCCTTTGGCCCTCACTGAAAGCTGAAATGCACTTAGCATCTGTCAAAATCTTGGTCCCAAGCTTTTCTCCTCCATCATCTGGGATATCTTTAAACCAAACAACCACCTTTAATCTTTTATTCGGTTGCTGATTTCTGGGACGTCTGCCACAGATTTATCTCTACCAGCCTTTTTTTAGTAGTGTCAGAAAGTGCATTTTTACCTAGTGGCAGGAAAAAAAACGATTAAAAAAGAAATCAAAATGTTTTCTAAAGTTTCAATGTCATTCCCAGGTACCAGTTAATGGATAAATTATTATCTTCCCTTCAAACAGCAAGATCAGCAGAATTGCTGTAGTCAATTGCCTGCAGATCGGGAGACCTGATATTGCTTAATTATCACAGACTATGTGTTACCTTGAAGTAGGCAAATTAGCCTTGCTAAAACGTTAAAAATCAGCTTTGTCTCCAGTAAGGAGAGTACACAATTCCCAAGCCCTTCAGAAATGCTCACTAGTACCCATGCATTCAACTATGTATCTCTTTGTCAGGTCATCTGGACTGCAGCAAAGCTCCAGCTGGAGCTGCTCAGTCTTAGCTTCATCCCAAGTATTTTTTCAAACTATTTCAAAATTTCAAGACAGACATTTGATTTCTTCTCTCATGTTTTTGCAGAGCAATGCTCTGGAAAGGCTGGTGCTGTTGGCATTGTACTGACAGCAAGAAAAAAGCTTCAATTCTGTGGCTTTTATTTCATCCGAGGGAGTCGCTTGTCCTGATCATGGTACTACTAAGTTATCCCTGTCAGCAAGCATTTGTCTTTGAGGTTACAGTCTCTTGAAGTTACAGCTTTTTCCGAGAGCAATTCTTTGCCTTTGAACATTACAAGGTAGCATCACATGATGGTTAGGAGAGAGAATTAGAATAGCCGTGTGAGTCAGCAAACGTCGTCTCAATGTAGTGACCAGACAAGAACCCTTTGAAAAGATAATCCAAGGAGAATAAACTTCAGGAGCTAAAATAGCCAACAGAAGGAATTTTTTTTCAAAATGTTAGAAACCACCCAGTGGCTTATTAACTGCTCAGCGTTCAGCAGCAGCCACTGGATGACATGAGACCTGGATCCCAGCAGTGCTGGGCAGAAGGAAACCCTGCAGCCTTTCTGCCTGGAAGTGAGATTGCCTGTCCCCTGTCTGAGCCTGCTGATTTTCTGCACGAAGACCTTTCCATCTGAAGCCTGGATGCTCTTTCACAAGCAGTATGCATCAAGTGTAATTACACTACTTTTTTTTTTTTTTTTTT
>VZRN01004254.1:2047066-2070479 GCA_013397935.1 Dasyornis broadbenti | reverse complement strand
TTTTTTTTTTTTTTTATGCACAGGGCTGCACAGAGATAACATTAAAGGAGATGAATGAGGCCTGAACCCAAGAGATATTTCAGTGTCTGTGTGACATCAAAGTAGTACTTGCTTATAACCCCAAAAGAAGAATTCCGTCTTTGAAAGCCCAACATGATGTATTGTCTTTGAAAATCACTAGCTAGACAAAAGCACCGGTGAATTATGAAGTATTCAACAAGACAAAAACTTATATCATGGCGTTGTGTATTAGTGGTCCTGAGGCCACAATATATTAATGTAGGGAAACAGACAATAGCTCAGGGAAAGCTCGAGCACATGCAGCCCGAGATAAAGAAACAAATGGCATAGCTCAGCTTAATAACCACAGTGGGTGGCAGCCGGCCAGTATAGTCCATATGAAATCTTCAGAATAACTTCTGTCAGGCTGGAATTAGTCTTAAATACAGCCCAGGTGCAAGGTAACACAAAGACCTCTTCACACAGTAGTTTCACTCCATCAACATTTCTTTCAAGGTTATCAATACTACAGGCAGACCAGGAGAGTTAACCTTTTATACTGAGACTGACCCCAAAAGAACAAGATACTTTTTTCAATTTACCTCTCCTGTTTTCTTAAGCCTTTATCTCAGGCTGTGATCTTGCAAGATTTCATAAGCTAGCTGAGGTTAGCTTGGGTCACTGGTTAGACGCAAAATCCAGGCCACTACAGTGAGGATCCTTCCCCTGAGTTGCTATTTAAGGTGGGTCTGCAACACAATCCTTCAGAACTTCCAATAACTTGGGCATGCTGGGATCAAGGGCTTCGGTGTGGACTCACCACCAGGTCACAGCTGAACTGCTATTAGGGCATGAGGCTAAGGACAATGTGGTACTAAAAAAAATTCTCATCCACCTGAATTCATTAAAATTCTCACAACTCTGTGGAAGGCATTTTTAAATTATTATTAAAGTCCAATCATATGCAGTATTATGGAAACCTCTGAAGTTTCCCAATTACTTCCCAAAGTGAATGATGAATGTCATATTCCTATTCCCTGATTTATGTAATGAATTATGCACAAGGCAACAATTTACCTTAAAAGTTCCTTCAAGATAATTCTGGATTATTATTTCTAGATAAGTATAAAATATCATTTTCCAAAACTCCAGGTGTCTGACTGGTCCTCACCAAAAAGTAATTTGTTATTCAAAAACAAACTGGAATTTAAAATTAAAAAACTTTGGAATTATATTTAAATCTTATAGTTTTAAAGTGACACTGATGGTTCTAATTGTACCAAAATGATAATGCAATGAAGTATAGAAGTAGTATCTGGGTAGTTCAAGGGCTTGAATGAAACAATTAATGAGACTGATTGCAACTTATTTCATAGCATCAGAAGAAGTTTAGCTAGCTTCCATTTCAGGTGAAGTAGAAATATTTATATTCTGTAATAAAAATAAAGTAAGTGCAGAAAGAAGTCTAGGGGAAAATTATTCAGAAGCATGTACTGAGAGTTTACCCAGTATATTTAGTACTTTACTTAAAAGCCTGTAATTGAAACTCATTTACTTTTAGAGATTATTTACCTAAAAATTAGAACCAGTGTTAAAAAGCAGTCATCAAGAAACTGATTCTGCATAAGGAAATAGAAATTATTTATTTGAAATAAACTGTTGCCATTCTTATGGTCTTATTAAAACAGGTTCAGTCTGCAAGTATAAGAGAGAAAACCAGAGGCTGAAACAGTGTGAGACATCCTTTGCAGTCTCTGGAAATTTAAAAAAAAGAGAAGCTGAGATTCTGCTGGCCAAGACTTGCCTGCCTTTTGGAGGTTAGAAAGTTCAAAGGATAAGAAGTTTTTTTTAAACAACAGAGGAAGCCACTGTCTGGGAAATTTGGATTTCGTACTTTGGGTCAAATAAATCGGAAAGATATTTAAGAGTCTTCTAGGCTTTGAAAGACCTGCTTTCCCCAAAGGTTTTTTGTCTTATCTGTGTTATCTCATCGAAAAAAACATAAAATAGCCATAAATAACTGTATGTTATGAACGGATCTGTCCTTTAAATGAGTATCCTACTTATGCCAGAAATTAGCTCTTGACACAAGATACATTTAAACAAGCAACAAGGGTCTTCCTTGGAAATACAATTTTAAATACAGGAGGGGCCCATCAGAGAAAACAGATTTATTTTTCCCTCTGACAATCTATTGTGTTTTGGGAATTAAGGCCAAAAGGCAGAAGACACCAAAACAAAGAAAAGGCCACCATGGTTTTCCAGTCCTGTTCCTGTTCGTTTGTCCTCCATGCCAGGTATAATAGGACAGCATGTGAAGCATGTAAAACTGCTAGGCTTTGAAGGAAGACATCTTTGTGCTTGAAACAGAACAGAAAGTCTAGCACCTCCTCAGGTTTGACAACTTCGTTGCAACTCAATCCAAGTAATGTCTCTTACAGCTGAAACCATGATAAAGCTGAGGAAAGGCCCTTGCATAGCTAGTGAAAGTGGCTCACAAAGACAAATGGGTGTGATGATAGACTCCACCAAGCCTTGAGTTTTCTTAATACCTACAGTAATCCTCTACACAGCAGACGGGATTTTTATTATTGACTTAAAAATAATGCAGATTCTAATCCATTTGACATGTGTCTGTGCTGTCACTGGCCTAAAACTGACATTTTATTTGAATCCACTGAAACTCCAGTGTTTTATATCCACCCAATCTTGTAGCACAAACAGAACACTGGAGTTACAACAGATAAGTACTGTATTTTTAGAAAGTTATTTCTGCCTATCACCTTATAAATACATTGCCAGTTGCCAGAATAGGGAATTCCTTATCTCATTACCATGGTATTGCTCTTTTAACTCTACTTAATATGCAGAGAGAAGAAGCAGTTGGTTAATATTGCTTTCTTGACACAATACTACATCAGAGCAGGTGCAATTGCAGAAGACTTATGAATACAAAGTAGAACAGCAGTAAATTACTAAGGATATGTCACTTAAGGCTGTCTTTTTTAATTCAACTGCATTACTGAGAACAGGAGTATAAAATACATTTTACTAGTCTGGTTTTAATTTATATCCTACTGTACAGTCCATGAAGGGAGCTCTGTATTCAATGTACCAGATGTTATGGGAACAGTGCTGGAAGGTAAACAAATTGACTCAGAGATCATATCATACACATACTCAGCCACACAAAGCTTGGAATGGTAGAAAATCCAATATGTTTCTATCCTAGATTATCATCTTTCCTTCATACAACTCTGAGCTTGCTTGGAGATGGGGTTCAATTATCCTGTGACAGGAAGTAAAGCTGATGTCCTATTTTCTGCTATGTTGTAGCCAGGAGAGCTGATTTAGTGAAATCAGTGCCATGTTCATATGTAGATAAGGCCTTCCTTTTCCTGTAAAAAGTCTACATTTCACAAGCTGCCACTGAAATCTTCAAAATAATTTGTGACTAACATAATGCTTGCAGCAGAAAGCCAAAACAGCAACTGTGAGTCCTTTTCTGCTTCTCTGGGGCATTAACTGGTATAACCCCAGCTGGTGGGTTAAATATTGGCATTAGTAACTGCTTTGCTGGCAAAAAATGTGGTAATTTATTTTGTGAATAACAGTGCTCTATTTCCTTCCTACTCATCAGGAGGGAGCTCTGAACTACAAGGCTTTACTACCTTGACCTCTCTTTGTGTTGAGAATACTGCAGGAGCTGTTGATTTTTTCTGCTCATCTTGATGAGTAGTTAAGGAATTTCCATTTTTTCTTGTTCTTTACCTCAGGATTGTTCAACACCAGGAAATGTTACAGATTTTATGTCAGGAATAGTGCAAGTGATAAGTAGGAGATAATGACACAAAAAATTATAGCATCCTACTAGTGCTTTCAGGAGAGAGATAACCCAGATGACTCTGTTTGACCATCCACCCATTCAACAAAAAAGGGATTATTTTTGTGTGTGTCTTTCACACTTGAAAAAATTCCATTATTAGTATTGTTCTTTAGAGAAAACTTGATCAAAATCTGATAGCATAAATACTGTGAATTACCGTGCCCAAGAAGTTCCAAGCCCCTGCCATAAAATAGAGTCCAAGTTTGTTAAGTGTGCTTCACTCTTCTTCAGTCCTAACCATTTATATAGACTTTACTCTTTATAATTTCCTGTATTTTCCTCCACTTATTCCAAAAGTAAAAAAAAAAAAAAAAAAAAACACAGAAAAAAAATCAATCCATACATTCCAGCTGCAAAGACTCAGACCTTTATGCCTATATTCTGGCACATTCTTTCAGAGGCTTAATGAATCTGGACTGCAAGTTCACACTGTAGTCATGTTACAGGCTGACATTTTCTTTAATGTTCGAGAGCAGAAAAGGGAGGGAGGGGTTACTCTTGAACTAGCTTTAAAAAGTATGTCAAAAGCCAAAAGAGTAAAAATCGCCACTCTAACCCAAAAGTAATCTATAAAATAGACGCATTAACAACAACAACAAAAAAGAAACACAACAAATTCTGATGAATAGCTTATTGAAGCTAAAGACTCATTTTTTTGGGATTTCTAAAGGCTCCTTGACTTTTATATGAACATTTTCTCTCTAAATTGCTGCATTATCAGTTTTAATTCAGCTCACCTTGGTAAAGACTTGCTAGTGGAGTACCCTGGACAGACATCTGTGCACCTCATTTAATGAACCTGAAATTCAGTCAACTTGCTTAAGTACTAGTGAAGAAGATACTGTTTTCATTCAATCTTATGTGAAATTTGACAACTCTGCTTTGGTTTTGAGGTCCTCTGGAGGTGAAAGTAGACAAAACAGAACAACAGATGTTAGAATGATAAATGAATCTTCCTATATATAAAGCTGGTGTCATTCATACATACTCAACAAAAAAGACCATCATTTTGTATTTTTCAGAGACCAGATAATTTTAATTGGTAGCCAACTTTCTATTGTCAACAGGTAACAAGACCACAACATATGTACTCAGAACTAGCTCAGACTCACAAACTGGGGGGAAAAAAAAAAAAAAAAAATCAAGGTCTGAAGAAAAAACAAAATCAAGTTCACAAGTGAGTGGGGAGGTCCAGAACCCCAGTCAGGCCCTTAAAAAGGAGATCATCCATCTTTGACTGCCAATTTCCAGTCCAAACAACATCTTTTATCCACATTTAAAACCTTTAGATGGGAGGCTAGCAACTAAAGCAGTGAGAGACTCATAACTGTAATGATACTACTGGATATAGGATAATAGCTATGTTGACTAACCCATCCTAATACCATTAGGTAAATCAACTTCTTTGCTAAGTACACATAAATATCCTAAGTTGAAGCTAGCAACTAAGAGTAGAAAACCTTTATTCTACTTTCATCACCTCTGGCTACCCAAAATAAATGCAGTGCAAACCCCAGCAATTCATGCCATTCAATTTCCCAGTTTCATGCAAAATTTTAGAAATTTTAGTATTCTTACATATCACAAGGCTGAAAGCTGAGTTGTGGCCATTAGAAAACGGTGATAAAAGAATTTCTTGGGACACACTACACAAATCTGATTCATTTTATGTTAGATCAGTCACTCTCAGTGTATAAACCACAGAATCTGAGGGCCTCTGTTCAGTTTTACAGAGTTAGTGAAAGACAACCAAGAAAAGGAAAATTGCTGTCACTAGGATTGACACTAGGGCTGACAACTGCTTCAAAAAAAAATGCTTAAAGGTCTACAGGTGAAAATAGACTGATGATAAATGTATCAGGATAATATTAATATAGGCTTGTATAGATACATAATCTTGACACTGGTGTCTCACGTCCACTGCTGCTGAAGTGCTACACAGTTGATGACTCTTCAAAACTGACATTCAGTTGAAATCAACTTGTTTTCAACAATAACCTTGCAGAGACAGAGAAGGAAAATGAAAATTCTTTACATTTCCAGTTTTCTCAGATTCATAGATCCCTTCAGATGAGAATTTCTTTAATTTCCCAAATCTGTTTGGAAACCTAAATTTAAAAAAAAGAAAAAAAAAAAAAAAAAAAAAAAANAAAACAAAAAAAAAAAAAAAAAAAAAAAAAAAAAAAAAAAAAAAAAAAAAAAAAAAGTCAATCTGAAACATCTTGGATTCAGCAGGGTGTTGCTGAATCCACAACATGTTTCTTAAGGAACCATACTTGGTGTCCTGCTGAACTCTTGCATGGACCAATGGCTTCTGCCATCCCGGTACAAGAACTACATTTCCATCAGGTCTGTTCAGAATTAGAGACATGGATGGCTTTAGCATCTCCTCTCTGCCATTGACATTATATTCAATTTCACTACCACTCTCTGCTTTGAAAGTGACCAGAATATCATTTTTTCTCAGCAGATGCAGATATCTTCTAGTCTATGGGAAAATTTAAGTTTGTAAGTGTGTGTATAATATATGCTATATTATACATACATTTTAATACAACAAATATGATGTGTGTATCTTTTTCAATTTAAATATAAAAACCTCAAACAAATAAAACCCACAACAAGTAAAAGGAAAAGCCATAACTGGAGAAGGGGAGGAAAACTGTTTCTTTTCTAGATGTCAACTCTGTAATATTACTGCTTCAACTGTTAAACATTTTGATCTTTTCCTAAGGGCATAGCGCCTTCTATTTCTTCAAGAAGCTCCATTTTGTCTCACTTCCTAAGCCAGAAGTTCACTGTAGGTCATTCTTCTTGTTATCACCCTTCTATGACTTCCCATCACTTTCTGCATCAGGCTTACAAACCTCATCGTCAGGGCACAAACTACAATCTGCAAACATCCAAATTCTCATTCCCACCTTCTGTGTATCTTAACTTCCTTCCACAAAATAAACAGTTCTCCTGTACAATTTTGCCTGGTTATTCTCATTTTTTATTATGCCGATTAATTTCTTCTTTCTCAACCATCCTCAAGGTATTTTTCATGAAACCTTCCAGCAATGTATGTGTAATAACACAGACCCTGAACACACTTTGCCATGGCTGGCTAGAAGTACTCCATGGAAACACCCTCTGTGGCATGTGACAGGATCTTAAATAGACATGTTTCTAGTTTTATTAACACAGGATTGTAGTTCCGTGACAGAAATAGGAGGTACAGCAATTCTTAACACTAGTCCTCAGGATTTATGACAAAGACATTGTACCCCATGATCTCAGCTCATTCCCTCTCTTTGCAGCATCCTGGAAACAATGGAATCCTCTCTGGCAGAGCAATGAAGTGTTGTGACCATGTGCCCCCTCAACCAGCTCAAGCAAAGGAAAATATGCACAACAGACACAGCAGGTTACTTACAAAAATCCCACAATGCTTTAAGTGTATGCTGGTTATCAGGGATAGACGGTGCAACAGCAGCTCTGCTGCACCATCCCTCCAGTTCAGGTTGTAAATAATTGGGTACATTCATCAAAGTAGGACCTCTGTGTGATTCTGCATATATCTGTGATATAGTCATAGACAAGCCATTAAAAAAACCTCTGGGTTTTAAGTATCAGCCTCAGTTCTTCTGGGAAACTGCTGCCAAGTGGGATGTGTACTTCTCTTCAACTTCCAGGGTTGATTATTTGCTGCAAGGAAATGTGCCATAATGACTGCCCTTTTCACTGTAAACAAATATTCCCATCCAGGCCCCAAGTAACGCTTCATCTAATCCTATATCCATTCTCCCACAAAAGTCATTCCTTCATTGTCTTGCTCACACAGGTGTTTGACATGTTAAGTGATTATGATGGACGCTTCATTACTGACAATTTGTGGGGTTTAGCTGTTCATGGTTGACGTCTGTGTCTTAGGTATTAGAGCCAGCAGATGGACTGCAGATGGCAGATCTGCTGCCCAGATTTAAAAGTGGCTGTAGAAGAAATTGTCATGCTTGCTTTCAGTGCAATGGGAGACTGTGATACTTGAAGCATCAGAAAGCAACCTAATAAAAGCTGCAGTGATGAAGAAAGTTAAAGAAGCTGTGTTCCAGAAGAAATTTAGATTGTTTTAGGGTGGGAGACTCACTCAGAATATCCTGTCACTGTTGTTTAAATAAAACAGCATATGATCCATTATATATAATTTATACTACAAAGGCAGAATGCTTATAAAGACAGAATCTCATACTTCAGGTATTGACACTTGCTCTTCCCATAATCCAACAAACAATGTGAAGAGAAAGCCAGCTGAGAGACCTAAGCAAAGTCCTGGGAGGTGAGTAAAGAAAAATAGGAAGAATGGAAAACATTGTCAATTTCTGCTAAGAAACTGCATTTCTCTAAAATTAATATTGATCAAAAAAACCCCACAAACACCTTGTAAGTCAGGATGAACTGGGAAAGAAAAAAGAAAAAAATACTCAAACAACACACAGAAATATCAAACCCCATACTGTTTCAACTGTGTTGTGAAAGATCTGCATCAAGACTCTTGATCCACTTTCAGAAAAAAAGGAGAGGTTTTTTGTCAGGAGAGGGCTCCTGTTGGCTTCTTTAAACTATTTGCCACAAAACCCCAGAATTTCCCCTTGTATTTCGAGACTGGAGAACTCTCCTTCTCATCCACACAAATTCTTGAGGGATCTCACTTCAGCAGGGAAAGAGGTTATTTTGGTTTGGTTTTTTTTAATCCTTCCCTTTAGGAATAATCATTCTCTCCTGCACAGCCTTGCTTTTGCCACAATTCATTTTGTGCCATGTCAAGCTTTATCATATCAGGACTTCTTCTAAAGCGGGAGGAGGAAACTAAGCCCACAAGAGTTTCAAATAAAATTCCTAACAACAGCAAAATCACGACCTCCCAACACGACTGTTGAACTGCCTTCTGCACAAAAGCAACCCTACTTTCCCATCCCTGCTTTCCCATCCCTTGGAACATGTTTCAATCTTATTTTCCATTTCCAGCCTCCTTCCAGTCAGTAATTGCCATCCACCTATTAGTTCTCTTTAATACAGATATCCACATATTATAAAAAACTCCTGTAAACAACACAAATCCTAGACATGATGAAAACAATTAGGCCACACCTACCAGGTCCATGTGCTTCTAGACACAGACCCACAGACCCACAAATAATTGATTTTTGTAGCCATGCACATTTGAGGTTTTTAGGTGGTGCACAAATGTTCCTCCTCAGTGGTGAAACTGCTGGGATGGTGTAACATTGCCACATAAAAAGTGTTTCTCCCCCACAGAAACTTTCCCCCCATTTGGGAGAGTAGTGCTCTACCACCTTAATTATGTCATTGAATCTTCCCATTCCTGCTCTCCTTTTCTGTCACACAGTCATCAGAAACAGAAGACAAAGCAATATTTACATCCTCTACATCTCTTCCTCTAGAGATGTCAAGCATATCATCCACTTTAGAAACAAAGAAGGGAAAAGATACAAATCTGTTCTATGAGACTCACAAATAAATTCTGCCCTTCCCCCTATATTGACAGGAAAAACACAGCACTATGAAAAAAGCGTTCTAGCATCACACTTCCAAGAGAATAGAAGATTTTCAAATGGCAGCACACTAATGAATTAAGAGATACAGTTGTCAGCCTCACATGTCACTTTTGAATGTTCCGGTAAGAGTGCATGAGGCCTTTGGTAAAAGCACAGTCGTTTGCATTTACCTCTACTTGGAAAATTCCATTCAGAAACATCATCTGGTATCTAACCAGGTCTTGTCTTTCATCCAGTTTTCCTGTTGGAGCAGGCAAGGGACATGGGAATTTAACTAGCTGCATGTGGTCATGGATGCATCCACTGCTCCATTGGGCTAGAAGCCAGAATCCCTGCTCACCTCTGAGTTCCTCAGGACTCTGCAAATCCTGACATGCCAGACCCTTCATGCTAAAATACTTACTTATCTGGCTCACAGGCTGGATACAACTTTTCTTTCTCTCTCCCTTCATTCTCAGTCTGTGGCAGACATGAGTCTTTGTTTCAACCAGATTCTGTTAATAACGAAGACAATGCTCTTTCCAAGGCCATTTATTGAAAGCTTGGGAAAACCCACATCAAAGCCAATTAGGAACCAGATGCTGCTGATACGAATTGCCAGCAAAACCAACCAGAGGAGAGAGAACTGAACAGTTTCCTAGAACCATGAGCCTGAATGTTAAATCCATAGCTTCAGGCTCCCTATGACCTGGCAAAATGAAAGTGTGAGGGTGAGATCTCCAGTACCATTAATACACTCTGTCCAAGGCATACTTTTATGCATCCAACAGCCAGGTCCATCCATGTGCAACAGATATCTGCAAGTATTTTATGTAGGCACATTTAGATTCTATTCCAGAATACAACAGTGTGTATGGAAAACGTAAGTAAAGTTCTCATACAATGAAATGCAGCAATTTTACCCTCCAATATGGCCTCTGTTCATTAAATCATTAAGCAGTAACCTTATAGGGGAACACATTACATAAATGCACACACAGTCTTCAAGTTTAAACAGATCATTATGCTTTAATGGAAGCTAATGGGATGATAACTAGGAAATTCTGAGTATTAAAAATGAGTAGAAAGAACATGTTGCTTGGAGATTCATATTTCATTTATTTTCAGTCTTCCCAGCTATATCACAGGGTGTTTTTTTGCATAAACACATGCATAGACAGAAGACCTTCAGTAAACTTCAAAATCCGTGTACCATTATAGCATAGTAAGCTCAAAAACAAAGTGTCAAACAGAATGAAACAAAATCTGCTTTTCTATGACACCTTTCATACTCCAGATATCCTAGAGTACTTTATAATAAATGACTTGGAAACTGGTAGCGCAGCCATGCAGCAATTGTTAGTTCAAACTCAGGCCTAGATGTCAGAGCTTATTTTGATAAAAGGAGGAAAGTACTAGCCAAACCCAGAAGTCTCCTCCTCATTCTTTTCACAGTGTCCATTTGCTATTTAGATCTTACTCAGTGTAAGCAAAAGAGTTCAGCCTGGTATCTTATGTTGTCAGTTACTCATGGCTGGTTTTAAAACTCTTTTAAAGCATGTGCCCAGAAACACTCACAGGCACTTCTATACATGCAAATGTTTAAAAAGCAGATCAGTGCAAACATTTCCACGCCTCAATTTCCACGTAAGGACCAGACAATTTGCTGTCCTTGTCAACAGCATAATCCTCACATAGGGAAAAAGATTACAAGACTCTGTCTGTCCCCATTAAAACTTCCAACTCTCTGCATGTGTAGATAGTGGAAATCCCATTTCAAACCAAAAATCACCAAACTTCGGGTCAGTCTCTTAGATTTCTTTTATCTTCTGTGCTAGCCTAGACTAAGAAATACTTACTCCAGCACTTTTGCCTTCAGGAATTTTTGCAATGCCCAGTAAAATCCACAGGCATTACAAGTTCTGGACTCTGGCTGTTTTGCTAAATAGTTTTCTTTATCTGCTCAAAACCTAGTGCTTCTATTTGTGGCCAGAGTTCTCAGTTTGCTTGAATATCCATTTCCAAACAACTGTTACAGAAAAGAGAGCAGAAGCAGAAAAAACTAAACCTAGATGCATTTCAGAAAGTGGCAAGTTTTCCCAGTAATAATTTCCAGAAGATGAAGGGCAGGAGAAAAACACAGTAGAGTTTTCTCTTCAAATGCCTCCAGAACATAGAATTCCATTTACGTCAAGGTTCATATGGCTTGTCCATTTTTTCCCGTTCTTTTAGAATTAATATCCTTTATTAGAGTAACTACTGTGCTGATTTAAAATGTCTCCTGGGACCAAATCACCAGGAAAACTGTCAAAGCATACACTGGACGTCTATTTAAGTCAGCAGCAGGCAGATGGTGGTAAGCAAAAATGGTGGAGGTCACACTGCAGAAAAAGGAATAAGGGAAATAAGAACCTTTTTTAACCAGTCTAACTTCACTGACTTTGAACCAAAAGTTCTAAGGTATTATCAAAGTAAATGGGAGGTGTGTAAATCAATAGATACAGGTAACCAGGGTGACCACCAAACCAGAGCTGAAATGAAAAGAGTAGATTTAGTTCATTACCTCACTAACAATGCCAGGCAGCAGAGACACATAGGCATATAGGCTCTGTTAGGCTCAGCTCATCCCAGCAGGCAGAGCTACAGCAGGACACAGGCTCCATTAGGCTCAGCTCATCCTAGCAGACAGCGGTGGCCAGGATCCAGTGCCTTTTTCAATACATCAAAGGGCTTCACACATGCAGTTTTATCACAAGGCTGTGCTTTTACGACCTCAAGCATGTCTGTGAGAGTGTGTTATCCCTACACAGGAATTCTACTTCTTAAAACAGGTAGAGGATGAACAACACTGGGCATAATAAACAGAACTTTCCCACATCAACATTTTTAGCATTCCAAACTGCAAGGTCACTTTGAGCAAAAATCACTCCCTCCCTGCCAAATCTTTTAGTTTCACCTCTTTCCTTCCAACAGGTAGAAATAAGTAGGGAGACAGTCAGATGACATGAGCAATACCTGAGAACCAGAAAAGTAGGCTGAGTTTATCTTTCCTCTTATTACAATGATAAAGACCACTGAGCAGTCTTGGGAGTTGTAGAAGATAGGAAAGTTTTTTCAGCAAGGCTGCCAACACAGCAGAGGGGCAAGAACAGCACTTGACCTCACCACATGCTAGGAAGATGTTACTCATTTGTTTACCAGTCATGTTCTGCTGCAATTCAGATGAGAAATAGGAGTAATCAAGAAAGCAGGTAAATGAGGGCCAGTAAGATGCAGGCAGAAAAACCATGTGCTAAGGAGCTGGAAAAAAGGGGGATGTACTGTCTGCCCCCTCTTTGCCACCCATCACCTGCCTTTTCCTTCTGCTACAGGTCTGCTGTAGCCAGCACTATGCTGACTCCGGTGCAACCCTCCACAAAGCAGAACACTGAAGAATTCAGAATGATCAATGGGGAAAAAAACCCAAACCCTTACTTCCAGTCTTTATTTTTATCCATGCTTGTGCCCTTCACCCAGACACTGTGTAAATAACAACAGCTGAAGAGTCAAGCTAAATGGCAGGTTGCTATTGTTGCCTTTTCAGCTGGTAAAAATATGAGGCGGACACAGCAGTAAAGGGGAAAAGGATATTTACCTTGGTTTTAATAGGATCCTAGGTGCACAGCTTGTCAAAGGTGGAAACACAGCGAAAGCACTCGAGCACCCCCTGTATAACACATATACAATTTTTATGGACCTCGCAAATTAGCATATCTATCTAAAATCCACCAATAATAAACTTAATAGATGAAGTAATTGTCCCCCTATTCTAGTTACCCCACCCCAAAATGAGATTACAGTCCAGTTTACAAAATATGTTCCAGAGAGAGAGACTCCATCCATGGTTGAAGCCTCTAGCTCTGAGATAGGATAGAGCTCTTGACCTTCTACTGTGAATGTTTCGTCTTCCCGTTTTGCAAAACCACCAAACTAAGCTAAATATCAGACTATAAGAATTATAGATATGTGGGACTAAGGTACAAAAAGTAGAAGGGTACAAGGAAAGGGAAAGGGTATAAAATGTATAAAAAGGGTACAAAAATGTATAAAAAGGGTAAAAAGAAAAGACAAAAAGCCATCAGGCATCACTATCTATCTGAAATGTGGCAGAACTGTTCGTCACTGTGGCAGAAGGATAAGAAAAAATCTCTGAATAATTCATTGAAGGGTTTGACTAACTGATCAGTGTCCCTGCATTCTCTTGTCCCCTGACCACATCTGAGTGAGGGAAGAGAGCTCTCTGTGAGATTTCTTCTCACACTCTGTCAGCAGTACGCTCTGCTTGCAAGCTGAATTAACTTGACTCTAGTAATATTGTTCTGCTGAGAGAAGAACAATGATCAGCACAACAGCACTGTTAAAAATGTTATAGGCTTCATAAAAACAATCACATCAGCTATAAAACGGTAGGTGATCATGACTGCTGCACCGCTCTCATCATAACTTAGCTTGACTTGTCTGGATGGAGAAACAAATTATAGACAATTCCTTTTCCTTTCCCCCATTACTTTGCAAAGTGATACACTGTCCCCATTCCCTGCTAGACCTCTGCTGCTATAAAGACAGAACAATGATTTTTAAAAGGCAGAAGATGAGATGGAGTGGAAAACTGTCTGCATAGTGTTACAAGGTCTGTTAAAAAGCAGATCTAAGCAAATTGTTAAGGTTCATGAGAACCAACAACAGCACACTGTATAGCTTAGCTGTAAGTGGGGAATGCATTAAGCAGCTCCATTTAAAACTCATCATCTGCATTTCTTGTCAAAGTAAGGACCCTCTGCAAAATTACTGATAGCTCAGGATCAGGTCCTGAGCATATGCTGTCTAAAAGGCTTATAGTGATCTGTGAACATAATTTTAATTCTCTCTCATGCCATGTACCTGTTTGCACTGCATAAGGCAAATGATACTGATAAGATCCATCATTCAAGATTTTACTAGACTTAGGTCAGAAATTTGAGTAATAGTGTCACTCAGACAACAGAGACAGTTTTCAGTTCAAAGTGACCTTGCAGGACTCTTCAGTGAGGTCTGTTTCAGGAGAAAGGATTTGTCTGCCACTGTAAGGGCTGTGAAAACAACCAGTTTTCCAGTGGACTGTCCAACTGCAAAAGAGAGACAATCAAGCAACACACTTTTGTCTTTACCATCAGATTTGGTTTGTTCATATTGTTGTTTTTCTTGTAAAATTAGAAGTCCAGAAAAAAAAAAAAAAAAAGAAATCAGTATATTAAATGGAATAGTCCAAGAGGTCCACAACTGAATATTCTGTTTTGGATGAACTACGTAAAAGTACAAACCAGGAAGCACACACCAGTCTTTACAAATGAAGACCAAGAATATGCCTTTTTTTTTCCACCCACAAGTGAAGAAGGATTTAGTTCCTTTCTTTTTTCCTGTCTTAAGAGACTTGAGTAAAAGTTCCTGCTGATGCAAATATGGGTTAGCACAGGGCAGGAAAGAGGAAGCAAGGAAGGGAGGTGAGCCTTGGTCCTCCCCTCTTACAAAGTTCTACTTCATGTATGTAATTTAATACTGATTGGAGCAGCAATGAGTATTCAGTGTCCCCACTCTCCTTCATCCTGAGCTTTACTTCTGTCTTAATTTAAGTGACTTTATAATGGGCTTTTCCCTTTAAACTACTAAGACTATTCATGCAGTTCTTCCATTTCCTACACCTGGCCTTGTGACTTTTGAGTTGCTTCAAACCCTAAGTATTAAAGCTTTATCAATCTAACAACATGAGAAGCATACCAAATTCAGAACAAAACAGTCAAAGATTCGACATGTAAGAAAAGATAAAAGTAACCAGAAGTGGAAAATTTATATGTAAATATTATCTGTGGCCGAGAGGGACACACAATCTAAGAACAAGACAGCATTCAGAAGAGCTGTGTGCCCTACAGAAAGACTAGGATCTTTATTCTCCTTAAATTGTCAATGTGTAAAATAATGAACTATTACTATAGTAGGAGATAACCCTAAAAGCCTCAGATGGAAGGAAACAATAACTAGCAAGTTTTAAAGCTTTCTATATTCCACAGGCAATAATTTAGGTATACTAAAATTCACATTTCCTGAATATAGGGACTTTGAAACCAAAACCTTATCTTGTTGGGAAATAGTGAGTCATGATTTTGCATGACAGCAAGGCGCAGTGTCTATCTCTGATGGTTCACATGGCAGCAAATCTCAGACCTGTCACTGATCCAGATGCAAGTATTTTCAGTTCTGGGCCCTTGGGAGGGAAAACTGGACTTGCAGACATCCCTATGAATGATGCTATAGAACAAACCAAGTAAAACTGGAATTCTACACTTAGACAAACAGAAGAAACTTTTTTTGTGGTCTGGTGTTTTAACCGTGATCTATTACAATGTTTTCTATTTGAGAGAGATGTGTCTGTGATGGAGATGAATTAATAAAGAGGTTTTTAAGTTTAATTGGATGGCATAGACATCATAAATACATATATGACTAGCTATTACGCCATATACTGTTATAACAATGATTTTTCAAACAACCATTATCTCTGTGCTTAGAAACATTAAAATATAAAGCATATTGTAAAGTAATTACAAGGTATTAGGAAAAAGGGCTCAACACTGTTTATCATTCACTACTGCATACAGCCTGATGGTTTACACCCTCAGTGTAAAATGTTACAACATGATTTGAAAGATCCCTTCACTTGCAAAACTGCGGTGGCAGAGCCTTATCAAGAGAAAATGTTCTAACATGATTTGCTGTATTCTTTCACAGAATTAGTCCTCTGTAATAGTGATTTCACAGTTTGCTGCCTCTGCATTGATTCTCCCTAAACTCATCCTGACTGTCTGAATGTAAACACCTGCTACACCATGCCACAGCCTTTCCGTCAGTGGTAGACAACGTACAGATAGGCTTTGCAAAAGACACAAATAGGAGAGGGCAAACTGAGGGGTAGGAAAGCAGATTGAAGCAATGAAAAGTGTTCAAAGCTACCGGGTCTGCTTTCACATTGCTCAGCACATCCCAGACCTCTGGAGCACAGATTAGTTCTATATGGCTGCAAACTTCAAAACCAAAATTAACTAAAAAGCGCAACTTACCTTGCAATGTGCCCTCACCACACAGAAGGTGAGTGGTATCCTGGGCTGCATTAGGCAAGTGGAGGGCAAGCATCCTTTCCCTCTGCTCAACACTGGTGAGGACACAGCTGGAATACTGTGTTCAGTTCTGGGCCTCCCACTACAAGAAAGACATGGTCATATTGGATAGAGTTCATCAAAGGGCCACAAAGGTGACTGTGGCAACTCTCCTATATAGAAAGGCTGAGAGAGATGGGGCTATTCAGCCTGTAGAAGAGAAGACTCAGGATCATCAAAGGATACATCAAACTGTATAAACACCTGAAGGGAGAGTGCAAAGAGGACACCTTTTACACCTAACGGGTGTAAAGAAGATGGACCAGGCTCTTTTCAGCAGTAACAGGTGACAAGACAAGAAGCAACAGGCACAAACTAAACACAGTCTGTGTTTCAGCACAAACTAAAATGGTGAAACATAATGTGAACATCAGGAAGCACTTCTTCACTGTGAGGATGACTGAGCACCAGCACAAGTTTCCCAGGAAAGTTTTAACGTCTTTGTGGAGATACTCAATACAAAAAAAGGGTACATGTTTAGGACAGTCATAGTGACTAGTGGCAGATGACATTAGTGTCAAACACAAGTTACAGTCCTGTCACAGTGAAATTCATCTGATTTGATTTTAAACTTTCATCACTGAAAATGCCAGGGAGTAAGACGCTGACCTACCCACACATCCTGGGTACTTTACCACCAGTCCATAGAACAATTGTGACACCCACGTACCCAACCCTCTGCTACAAACATATTCATGGTGGGTCTGGAAATGGGCTAGGTACAACTGTATTTAGCACTGCTAGAGCTCGCTCAAGACCTCTAAAAACAGCAGACAAGGACTTAAAGTTGGGTGACAGATCTCCTGCATAATGCTGTTACAGAGAAAGACAACTGAAGTTCATGAGGTTAAGAAAGTAAGCACTTTTTTACTTGACCTAAAATCTGTGAAGATTTAATCTAAAAATTCAGCTCTGATTAAGAATTTCCTTCTCCTCTTTTCCTCCCATCTGGCTGTTTATTGCTGATCCTCCTTCCAGCTGAGAACAGTAACTGGCACATCACCACCCACAGAGACTCTCTAATGATCCAGGGGAAAGTTAATCACACTGTACCATCACATAAATCACAGCAGTTGGTCTGTGACTTACTCAGCCCTAGTGAGGGCCAGATCTCAAACTCCCAAATCAACCTTTCTACTTTCTTTTTCTTTTTTTTTTTCTTTTTTGGCAATAGCACTATTTTCATTCTTTCATTTCACCTATTGAGTCAGTCTGAAGCACCATAATAGCCCATAAAACTACCATCTGGGATATAAAATGTCAGGTTTGTGCACAGGAACAAGATCTGCTGCCTCTTCTAGCTTCCCCTGCTATGATGTGCTCTGCTTAGCCCAGGGCATTTCAGAGGGAGATTGCACATGTAGACAGACAGCACCCTAGAGGGGTTAAAGCCTCTGCTGTTTTTTCCTTGCCACTATTTTAATATAATGTAAATTAATTTATTTCTGGGAAAAACTCCTATTCAACACACACAAGGACATACAAACACACATACACAATTCCTAGTTTATATATTATGTGTTGAATATTATTATATTGTGGCTACTAGAGGATACACAATATCCACTCCGTTTATATATCTATCTTGTGGAGTTGTGATATACAATAAATATAAAAGGAAAACAGATGTTCTAACAGCACCAGCTATGCAGAAAGGCTATTTTTCCCTTTCCCAGGAGGATATTGATAACATTTAGCTGTGCTGAATCAGAAGAGTAAAGGTACCCAGAGGCTGATAGGTCCTACACCTCAAAAGCATCCATCATTTTGAGCACCCACAACAACCCTTAACTGTACTGAGAACAGAGGATTCAGTTCCACTCGCAATAAGGGAATAAACACATTACCCCAACAAAAAGAAAATATACAATATGAAATGACAGAAAAAAACCCCTGTCCCATAAAAATCTTTTTGTGGAATCAGACACTAAATGAGGTTTATGGTATTTGCCTGACAATAAAACAAAAAAAACTTTGCAGAGCTTTCTGTGGCTTGACTCCTCCCTTTCCTCCAAGTTTTGACTTTAGCCAAATGGCTGAAAACCTTAGTGGACAAATTTAACCAGTTCTGACTAATATCCTTCCAAAATTAGTTGTCAGCTATGAAATCAGTATTTAAAGTATTCCTAAAATCTTTGTTTAGCAAAACATCATATACATGAGTTCAATAACCATGATAAATATTTAAAATATGTACTAAAACAAACACGTGACTCATTTTAGTCCCCAACCAGAGGACACAGCAAACAGCAGATCAATTTGAGGTTATAACATTGGCTTCTACAAGATAAATCTTTTAGTTTTCAGTACATTTGAGGTCTAGTATTTGCAGATTTGCAAAGCTAAGTCACAATGACTCCTTTAGTAAAAGTTATTTTCTATTTTCATGTAAAACAAAATCCCAGTATGACTATCTACTAGGACAGCCATCTGAAGGGAAGATAAAATACAGAAAATAAGTTTCTGCACTGAGTAAGTTTCTGCACTGTGGCATCATTTAACTTTGCTTGTGATCTTGATTTATACATAGCTTTCCCAATTGGATGGCTGAGCCATAAAACAGCAGAGTGATATCTCTCAAGATTACTAAGCAGAACCAGAAATCTCTTTCCTTGACTCCATCATGAAAAAAAAAAGTTACCAATTACCAACTGTAATTGAACAAGATCTAGTTAACCTCTCTCCATTTTTTCCTTTAAAAGAAAAGAAGATCCTAATTTGTGCCTGATGCAGCCTGTTATGGATCAGTGCTGAATTTTAAGACATGAAATAGATCAGTACTGCACTTAAGAGGGAGCCGATGCCAATAAAGCTCTGTTGTAACTGAGATTATGGTTGAAGAGTAAAGTAAGAGAGGTCTGTGTAGCAGAGTTATGGTCAAAGGAGACACAGGCAAAGCACACTGAGTTAGGTGGCATATCAGCTGAGAACAGTTGATATGCTTGGAAAAAAAAATACAGACACATTTTTGGGGTCAAAATCCCATAAGCAAGGGTTAGTACAGTGTGTAAGAAATAAGCAAGTGCAGGTGAAGCTGGCAGATAAGTAGATTCTCCTGCAAAAGCATCCTGCTGCAGAACAGCATGGAATCTGGTCCTGGCACAAGAACCTCTGGACATGCCTGGCACACAGCTGTCACACATGTGTTTCACACCCAAGGGTTTGGAGAGAGCACCATGGCAGGTACAGCTAACCAAGGGGCTCTTCTGAAATGACAAGCACAGCCAGGAGCTGCTGGAATTCACCCTGCTGAGATGCCACCACGTTTTGGTCCTTGTTCTCAATTGTCATTGCTTAGCCATGGGAACCACTGATCTGACTCTGCTGAGGTAACTCCTTCCAAAAATTGTGAGAGAGTAAAAGCATCCTTGTATGTTTCTGGTGCTTCACAGAGAACAGGTCACTTGTCAACTGCACTTGGGGCACCTGGGTTTGCCAAAACACACCCAACAGTAGGGCTGATATGTGTGGATTTACTGCTAGAGCTGGGGATTCAACAATCACCTCAAAATCCTATTTTCATAATTCTGGATTTAATGTTGGCCTTAAAATACAGTATCCCTGTGAGCCAGCAGAGTATTGTTATCTCAAGTCAGGTGTGTTTTTATTTTATTTTGTTTGTTAGTTTTGGTTTTTGGGGGTTTTTTTCAAATACAGAAGCAGTCTGAATGATTTACAGCTTCATTAACTCCGGACATACAGACATAGACATTCTCAACAGCTTCTTCTGGAGACAGTGCTTGGGAAACTCAAAGTGACTTCCTATCCCCTAATTACCCCTGGTCAGTCAGAACTGAGGGAGATAAGTCACCTTACGACAGCAAGGTAAATTTGGAACTGAAGACTATTCCCCCTCACTGTTATTAACCTGCTGGCTCTTTTACTGCTACCCACTGGGAACTGATCCCCTTACAACATGCTCTTAAAAATTACCCAAGTTATCAGTCATATCAACACTACGTGAACACACAAATTCTATGATTTTGAGCAACTTATAGCATTTGGTTCATTGCTAACACTGATGACATTTGATAGTGAGATGCTCTGCTTCAACATACCCATGAAAGGATCTATCCCTTACTTTCCCCCAGTGGATGAGATAAAGATATGTTACAACATTCTGCTATGTTGTGAAGCTGTGGATTGTCCAGCACCAGAGGTCCTTGAGAAAAAGCTGAAGAGAGATTTGTTAGGCATGATATGGAGACAGAAAGACTCAGCCTCACAGAAATATTTTGGATTTGATTTTGCTGGTTCTGGCCTATGAAGTCAGTGTCATATAAACTCTAATGTCCTCCTTCTTTACCAGTTGTAATAATAATTAAGACAAAATCTAATTCACAGGCTGGAGTTAAACGGAATTAGCTAATAATGTATGATTAAACAATAGTAACCAAGGTCACTGCATGACTAAATATTCGGTAATCAGTGATTAGATTTTGTTGGTCGATCTTTTAAAGGACCTGATTGGACATGACCTCTTTCTTTCAGATTAAATGTCTGCTCAGGCTGAGTTATTATTGATCAAGAAGCTGATCTTACTGCCAGCACTGGCATTCCGCATTACTGATCTCTTTGCATATGGACTGCACGTAGTTGCTGGAAAACTTCAAAGAGATTCGATCAAGTTGATGATTGCTTGGTTAATTAAGAAGGTGCCATATTTTGGTATTCCAGACTGGTTGCTCACTGCATTCTTTGAGAAATCACTCCTAGCATTCAATTAAAATAAGCAGGCAAAGAAAAAAGACTCCATAAAGTTTGCATTCTACAGCACAAATCATGCTCTGTTTCCCCTGACAAGGGGAACAAAAAGGTATTTTCTCACCCATAAGTGGAGGACAGGTGCACCAAAAGAAAACGGAATTTTTCCTCTCTGTGTCCTGCAAGGTGGGCTTAAGACACAGAGTGGGAGAAGGTGCACTACAAAGCATCAAACAGAAGAATGACACAACAGAGGCTTTTAGCAATCTCAGAGCCCCAAATGCTTGTCTCCAGATAGTTCATATGATCAAGTGATAATGGGCAGGAATTTGTCTTTAGGACATAAGGTCATATATCCATCTCACATCTATTAATTCTCCATCAGTTATACTCCTTTTTGGCTGCATGTTGCCATAAAAACAGTTAATATTAGTCTTCATCCCTATAGTAGAAAATGTTGCTTTAACTCCTCTCGAAGTTAAAAGAGTAATTTTTTTCTTGGAGAAACATCCAGTCATGCATCAGAAATATAGTTCTGAGACTGTATTATCTTCAGAAGAATGTGGTTTTGTCTTCATGTCAAATGCCACATTCTCAGGAACAAAATCTTGTCTTGGCATGTCTTTGAGTGGTAGGAAATTTTCTTTTCAAAAGCTAACCAGGTTATTAGTCAGGGTTTGAGGTACACTTAGGGGAAAAGAAAAAAACAAACCAAAAACTTCCATACCAAAAACACAGCGCCACATAAAATCTCAACCAATTCTACAGTTGCAGGCAGCTGCACTAACAACTTTAAACCCACACAGAAGCCCATTTAGACTGAGAGATTTTCCAAATCGTGTACAGAGACACTCCCAGATTTCTCCTTTTAGATACAGATTTATTAAGGCACCAATGGGGAGTGTGACCCATCCATCAGTTTTGCCATCTGCAGTGCATGCTCCTGCTGGAAATGTGGGAAGGCGTCTGCAGGGCACCTCTGCAGTGCTCCTTCTGTGCAGAGGCCTCGGCTGTGCTCACCCCAACTCTTGTCCTGAGCCAGCATTGCTTCCCAGGGTCTCGCTAGACATAGAAAGGATGAGCACACCATGGCACAGCATAATTTTTCCCCCACACAATTCCAGACGTGGTGATGATGTCACTAACTTTTGCATTCCTGTCCTTTAGTTGCAATAATTCCTAAACGAAAACATGCACCTCATTACAACTGAAGATGGAAACTGTGAAAGGAAGTTGCTGTTTCCTGGCCAAAACAGCATGGTTTGCAAGTGAATACACTCCATGCTGTGCCATCCTTGGAAGGAAACGATAATGAAAAACAATACAGATATTTTAGTAGAGTCCAGGGAAGGTATTCATCTGAATTCTATCACCACACAATGGGCTGTGTGTTTACATCTGTAAAAATATTTACTCTTGTAAACAAAGAAAGGCTGAGTTTACAAGCACAATAAACAAAGTTGTTCATTCAAGAGACTGCTCTAAAATTCAAGACTCCAATTCTCCAGCACTCTTTATCTAGCACTTACCTAGTTACCTAGATGACACACTTACATACTGACCCTAATTGCAAATAACAGTACTAATAAATACTGTTCAGCACTAGAGTCTTCCTGTGCCTTAAAACAAATCAAATTTTTCTTTAATCAAAATTTGGGATCCCTCTACACTCTGCTGTTGCATTCGCTCTCATAAAATAAGGCAGGCTTAAATTAATTCAAATGGAAACAAATTCCTAATTAAATTTTCAAATTCATAATTTTACAAATAATATGAGTTTGGTCTCAATTATGGACAATCACTCTACAGAAGCACTAGAAAGAATAAAAGCTGGCTCCTCTTAATTTACAAGTTTGTTGTATATTACAAGAGTCACTGTAGGCCAAATCTTAAAATTAGAGAAATTTAGATTTGAGAGGCTTTTGTTCATAAGTACTTCTTAAATTGTTAGAAAGAAGAAAGTAACATTTTTGGGAGCAACAAGAAGTGTTTGATGTAATTCCAATGGTTTTAGATTGCTTTGTTTAAAAAATTAAGTAAATTCCCAACTGAGGCATTAT
>VZRN01004254.1:1982787-2047010 GCA_013397935.1 Dasyornis broadbenti | reverse complement strand
TTTAAAAAAAAAAAAAAAAAAGAAAAAAGTTAAATATTCATATCATCCTTTTTTTTATGGAAGACAAACCAGAAACCCCTTCATTGAAATCTTTGATAAATGCAGATTTGTTCTTCAGTGAGAAAAATGTTTTAGCTTAAAAATACTACCTGCATCTGCAGTTCTATGTCTACTATCTGCCCTCTCTCCTGAGTATACAACAGATGTGTAAAAATCTATGCACTGTGCATAAAGCGGCTTTATCAGGTCTGTTCAGACACAGAGGGACCAAGGGGAAGATGTTACAGAGAACTCCCAACGCATGTTACAGAGAATTCCCACTGCATGTCTTCTTTCAGATCCTGCGTTTGCAGTGACTGCTGCAAACTATCACTGCGTCCTGCTCATCCTGAAGCCACCAGACATTGTGACACAATGCATGAACCCTACGGCTCCCAAGGGTCCTGTGAGACCTGGAACCTCAACTACATGTCTCATACCACTTTCCCTTTCATTTAGCACCAGGGGAAGCCAAGAAGGACAGGGAATGGTTTTTACTCACAGTCTAAACACAGAGAGCAGCTATTCAGAGCTAGATGCACCTAAGAACAAGCCTGCCTCAACTCCATCTCCCTCCCACCCACATGTCACTTTGTGGAGGCAAAAGTATATGGCAAACAGCAGAAGAGTATTATTAAAATATTATTATGTTCAAATAGGAAGTTAAACCAAATCTTTCTGGCCCCCTCCCCCTCTCAAAAAGAAATTAGGATGTAAAACTGTTGGGCAACTTTCTGTTGAACATTAGTTTATTACCTAAGACTCAGGTCTGGTTGGTAATTGCTGTCAGATACACATTCTTTAAACAATAAAAAGCTGCTTAAAAATAATGAAGTTGGCCTGGAGAGAAGTATTGATTTGAGTATTTCATTCCTGTGGGAACAACCTGGGTTTAATCTACCAATGCTATGGTATAGATATTTTTAATGCCTTTACTTTTAGATATAACATGGAACATATTGTTTTTTAAGTTATACTTCCGTGGGAAGTACAAAATGTCTGACAGAGAAGAAAACAAATACACAACATTCCCTTGAATAATTTTCAACCCTGTGAAGCAGAAATCTTCCTCCAAATTCAATGTCATAATCAAACTGCAAAGGACACTTAGTGAATTATCTCCAAACCTAGATTCAAAGCTCTACCCAAAGTAAGGGGTTAAATGTGAGAACTCTGAAGAGACAGATGCTGATCTGAATAAGTCACTGAATAAATATGAGGCAAGCTGTAGCCTTCTGTTGACCTCCTAAGTGGTGGGTATTGGGAAAGAAAACAACAGGAAGAAATTCAAACAAAATTAACTGCTATAAAATAGTAAAATTATTCAGAAGGTGTGGAGGAATGCTAATGCTTACAAATGCTTTCACCTTTCAATGGTGCCCTTGAACAAGTAAGGAAAGGTAATGCACCACACAGACAAGCATCTGGAGTCTGCCTTTCTGAACAGCCCCTGTCTGCTTATCCCATACTAGCTGGAATCAATTCTCATGATCTTCTTGTTTGCAATAAAGTGCCAATACCAAAAGCACCAAGTGACCTAAAAGGCATGGCAGTCTCACATCTGTTATGCCCTTGGGAATGAGTCAGAGTCCTGGAGAGGAGATCCGCCAAAGCTACAGAGAACAAAGAGAAGGAAAGTAACCCAAATGGTAAATTAGGAAAGCTCTGTAGGTCAGAGCACTGGGAAATTCATCTGTCTTTGTGTTAACCAAGATGAAAAATACCACAAGGCCTCAGCTCTCCTGAGCTCAGGGGAATTAGCCCTATTTCAATGAGCTGTTCTAATCCCAGTTTTGAAACCCTTCTGGAAAATCATCCATTGCAGCCCACATTTCTATGCTTGGACACCCTCAGGGGTTGCATAAAAGGATGTTTTCAGTCCCACCTGGATTGAATGGTGGCTCAGGGCATCATGCACTTAAAACACAGAACCAGGGTTAGGTATTCACCTGCTGGGCAACAGCACAACACTTTAACAGTTTTTGTGGCAAAAGCAGTTGGTCAGGTGAAAGCATCCCACAGATGGGACCTGAATTGCAGGGCTAGCTGAGGCACATACACTATGTGGTCAGGCACACGTGTCTGTAGGGACTGACAACATGAGGAAGAAGGGGACAAAACTGATTTATAGACACCTTCTCCGAAGTTGTAAAGTAAGCTCCGCAGCCTCTCTCTTGGAAGGCATGGGTAGAGAAATTTGCTTTCACTGCCAGCTCAAGAGCTTCACAAACATACCTGTAAGTGCTCTAGTTTACTCACAGCCATTCCAATATTAATTCCAGATGGGGCATGAAGAAGATCAGGCCTACCTTCACTTCCCCTTCTATGTTTCCTTTGTAAAAAAGGCTCTTACTCAAACATGCATTCACTGTGGGAGGTGAGGCAGGGAAACTGCAGCTGAATAGAAGACTGTCATATTCTCTTGGGTAGAAAATTCATCATGGCCCATCAGTAAAGGTGTTTTCTAGTCACAGTAACTTTCCGTTTCTGATATCACCCAAGACCCTATCAGCATGTTTAAGGGTGCTCTGTTTTCTCTCTCATTTTACCTCAGCTTTTCTTTCAGTTCTGCAAGAAGGGATGCTTATATTGGTTTATGATAGAAGAAAAGCTTTAACTCTTTTCTTTATGATTTCCATTCTCAATTTAAATATGCTAAACTCAGACAGCAAAGTCATCAAGTGCTGTTTAAGAAGCTGTGTTTTATGAGCAGGGAGGAGAGGTAGGAAAGACCCATGTAAGAGGGTTTATACAAACTAGGCTACCAGAATAGATTACAAGAAATAGGCATGTTTCTAGCAGAAACAAGCAAATACAGAGAAGGAGAAGAGTGTGGGATAACATCAGGATCACAGAAACACGGAATAACAGAATAGTATGAGTTGGAAGGGACCTTTAAAGATCATCTAGTCTGACTCCAACTTTGAAGCGCAGGAACATCAACTAGATCAGGTTACGCTGAACCCAGTACAAGCTGACCTTGAATGTTTTCAGGGATGGGGCATCCATTTCTGTGGAAAACCCGTTCCAGTGTTTTACCAGCCCCACTGTAAAAAACTTCTTCCTCATATCTAATCTAAAGCAACCCTCTTTCAAAGGTTTAAAACCCTTGTCCTATCACAACAGCTAAAACGTTTGCCCTCATCCTTCTTATAAGCCCTTTTTTGTACCTGAAATAAGGACTCCCTGGAGCCTTGTTTTCCGGGCTGAACTCTCAGCCTTTCCTCACAGGAGAGGGGCTCCAGCCCTGTGACCACCTTCAAGGTTCTGCTCTGGACTCGCTCCAACAGATCACTGTCCTTCCTGTGCTGGGGACCCCAGAGCTGGATGCAGTGCTGCACGTGCGGTCTCACCAGAGGGACCCAGAAGGACAGAATCCCCTCCCTCGCCCTGCTGGACGCGCTGCTTTGGATGCAGCCTAGGGCACGACTGGTCTTCTGTCTGTGAGCGCACACTGCAGCGCTGATACCGGGGTCTACCCTGACCCCCTGAGGAGCAGCACCTTGGTGGCCGCGGACGTGAGACCCGGCGCGGATCCCTCGCTGTGGGTGAACGCAGCGCGGGAGCGGGGCCAGAGCCGCGCCCTGAGGGGGCCGCGCGCGGGCAGCGCGCGGGCTCCGCACAGGGCGCGCGGGCTTCCGCGCGCGGGCAGCGCCCCCTGCCGGCTGCGCGCCTGCACTACACCGCGCCCAGGGGCAGCGCGGCCGCGCCCCCGCACCTGAACCGCCGGGAGAATAAAATAAATGTATAAATATTACATACACGTACGGATAGGGTGACCCTGGGCGTTTTGCAGTTATGCCAGAAACGAGACAGTGTTTGCAGCTTCAACTCCTAAGTGCTTGCTGCATCCCGCTCCAGTCAGGCTGGTAGCAGCAGTCCCTTTCCCAAAGAGTGAGCCTCTTAATAAAATTAGGAGGCAGTTCATTGTGTTCCGGTTTTTTGTTTTTTTGTTTTTTGGGGTTTTTTTGGTGAAACTTCCCTAGTGTGTATGCGTGTATATATATTTAAGTCCTTGACAAATTTGGACTCTACTGGAGCAGTAAGAAAGCTAAAGTCAGATTAATCAGAATAGATTACCTAATGAGACAGTCATTGCTGCTGAGCAAACCTTTAGGGAGAAAAGTTGTCCTTGAAAAATATTTGATGAAGCTGCTGCACTAAGAAAGGGGCTAAACCTATGAATAAAACAGCCACAGAGTGCTCCAGGGTCCCCATAGACTCCGTCTGTTAAGGAGAGAGAAGCAGGGGAGAAAAGGGAGAAGGAAAGAGGCTGATAGGGAGAAATCCATTATATACAGCAACCCGAAACATGTCCAAACCCAGAGAAATCTAAAAGTCTGTCCCACCAAGTACAGGAATCAGAAACAATGCTTTGCCCCAAGGTATCCCTTGAGCTAGTCAAAGCATTTAGATCCCTTGGGAAGGTAGCAAGAAAGAAGAAGGGAAGTTTCTTCCTAATCGTATTCTGAAGCACTGGTTTATCTTGGGGCTCTGCCTGTATTCCACAGCCAGAAATAGCAGTAGAGGTGTTTTCCAGGTCAGAATCCAGCCTGGGGACACCCATTTCTCCCATTCTGACTGTGACTTTTGCTCAAAGTCAGTTCAGTGTGGGAAGATTCTTGTGCCATTCTTAATTCACATCAGATTCAGTTCACCTGCACTAAAGGCAGCACAAGGGACCATAATGAAGTTAGACCAGGATATTACCCCATCTTTCAGTCTCTTCCTATAAAGCATACAAACAGATATCTCTTCTCCTCTCCCCCCTCCCCCTTCACTTTTAACATGTTTAGAAAGCGTAAGTTCTGCAGTGCTTCAAACAACATGCACCTGCAAATTTGACAGGCAGGAATGATTTGTCTGAACAATCTAAAATTCAGTAAATGGAGAACAAGACAGCCAAAGATCCAACTGGCCCAGTAGCCTGCCTCCAGCTGACCAGCAGCAAAGTCAAGGGAAGAGGACAAGAATAGCACAACTTTGTAGTGACAAGCCTTCAGACTGCACTCTCACCCCCAGTGTTTTGTAGCTCAGAGACCTGATGAACCAAAGGAAACACAGCTGTGTATGGGGATACCCAATTTCTTGTTGTTTTCTTACTCCCATGTGCTAGCACATTTACTTTAGGGACCTAAAGGAATTTCCATTTTATGCAACACCCTATGACAGAGTTCATTACTTTATTTTCTATTTTTCCATGTGCCACTTACAATTTTACAGATATATATCCTCTCCCTTATCTCCCTTTCCAGACTGAAGTCCTCTCCTTTTACACTTTACTCGTTTTCAATCATCCAGCCAAGTAACTGAAACAATACCACACAACTTAGTGACCTCAGCGCACACCTTAGCTAAAAAATATTTATTTAAAAGCAGGGCTAGGGGAAAAAAAATGTTATTCATGTGTTCCTTAAGTGAAATATGGTTTAAGTAAAGCAGTGCTGAATAACAATATGTTACAGGCATTTTTTTTCTTCTTTGAGCAAATTAGTCACAAGAACTAAGCACCTTGTTACAAAGAGTTCCCCTGGTCATGGTAGTAAAATATAAAATACTAGGAAGAAAAGAAGGCACTTTATGATTGGGGGAAGGTTTGGTAACCTGTCATTTAAGCAGCCAGTTTCCTCTCAGAATGTTATTACAACATTTTGCACTCTAACAGTAACAATAATAGGCTTTCTCAGGGGCATTTGTCAGCCCTCCTCTCATGTAAGACAAATCATGTCCTCAGGAGAATATTATTTTTATATCATCACTATGGGTTTTAATAACTCCATAGTTCCCTGCAGAAATGTTGGTCCTCACCTTTATGAGTGCCATGGGCAGTGATGAATCAGCCCTGACAGGGTGGCCCATACAGCACTGAAAGTAGAGGGTGAGTACCACCAACTGCTGCTGAAGCCAGTCAGACACTGTCACAGATGTCCTTGAGGACAGCACAAGGAGTGCCCTCAGAGATGACTGAGATGTTAAAAAAGAGCTTTACTACTGCTACTTTCACTGAATGCTGTAGGGTACAAGCCTCCTTCTGATTCAAGCCATAAACTAAACTCTGCCTGCTCCCTATTAGGAATCGTATGTCCACTGATTAGGCCAATGGCAAACTTAATGGCATATCTGGTAGGCTAAACTCATCTCTAAACTAATTTTTTCCTATGACTCAGTGAAAATAACACACACACACAAAAAAAAAAATAGTGTACCCTCATGCTCACCTTGGAAAGCACTGGGACAAGTTGAGATCACAGAAAGCCTGTCTGTCATTTTATCCTTTGCTCCCTCACGGCTCTGTCACTTCCAAAGGACAGTATAAGGATGTATGTAACTTATTCCTAAGTAGCTGAAGTGATTAATTTAGTAATGAGAACAATGCACATTTTTATCTGATTAAGTCAAACCCACTTAACATAATTTTTTCCATTTATTGTAAAACTTCTGGTAGATAACACTTTCATCTCAGTCTGTGCTACTAAAGTACTTTCATCATTGCTCTCTAAGCAAGCAGAATCTGTAAGACTATACAAGTTTGGTTGTGGGTTTATTAGGTTTTTTTGGATGAAAAGGCACTGTGTAACCACAAAACTCCATGCTAATATAGTCAGACTGAAGCAGAGACAAGTTTCCTGATATTTGGAATATGTATATTACCAAACATAGTTCACTATGAAGCATCTAACACAAATATATATACTGACTGTGGACAGTGTGAATAGTGAAATACATGGATACGTTCACCCTGAGCCAGTACAATAATGTGTTGTACTGTCAGAGGTATCATCCTAGAGAAGAAGCAGAAAAACAAAGCCCTGATGACTGGTGATCTTGAAATTTTATCACAATTCTTTCTGTAGGGATAATGTCCTCTCAAAGTGCATTCAAGCCAAATTTTCTTCTATGCAATTTAACTCTGTTTTCCCTTCATCTACCAGCAATGTGTAGTCAGAAACAGCATCTTCCCAATACTTTCCTCTATGGGCTGTGTAACAGTGCTGGACTGTATGCTGCCCCTCAGCTATCTCCCAGGCTGCAGGACTTCAAGGAGGATTTTCAACTATTATTTCAGTGAAGTTATTCCTACATGTGGTTTATAAAGCACTGTGCGGTCCTAAGGGATGAAAGGTGCTATATAAATGCAAATTGTTGCTGTTGTTATGCATGAACCACAGCCAGGTTTTAAACTAGACTGACTATGAAAAATGTCATTTATTCTGACCTTTCCTGATGAGGACCACTGCGATTAGAAAACCTCTAAACTCTTTGGACATAAAGACAAACTCCAGTTCAAATTCTCTGGAAGGTAACAGCAATACTCAAAGTGAGCAAATGAGTTAAGGGAATAAAAAAAGAATACTCCCTGACTTAAGCAACACTGATAAGAAACTACCCTTCAGGCCAAGGAATTTGGGCTCTTATTTTGACCCTGTACTAGACTCTAGAACAACTGGGAGGAAATCTGTTCACTGTTCTGTGCTTCTGTTCCTAACTCTCCTCCTCCCTCACCCACCATCTGTTTTGTCTATCCATATGGTACATGTCTATCTACATTGCAAATTATCTCTAAGCTCACTGTTTGTATAGTGCTTACCCAAAACCTCCTCCTCACAGTTTGCAAGTGAACAAAGCCAGCTAAGTAGCAGCAACCCTGTCAGGTGTCCAGGCAAACGTAAGTAATTGGATGATACTAATGGGAAAAGGGCCATGGCCCTCCTGTACACCAGCTTCTTCCTCCCAAGTAAATATTTAGATGCTTTACAGCACTATTTTGGGGAACATGAGCTAACTCAGAGTTAATTAGCTGGGGCAGAGCATTGCATTGATATAGTAATAGTGCCTCAGGTGGAAGTTAGATTGTGCAGAACCAGACTGGGAATCACGGCATGACTGCACTGGGCTTTGAAGAGTTATGCTCAGTACTCACTAAGAAAAAAAGATGATACAGAACAAAGAAACTGAGGAAGAAGTTCAAGATCTTCTTTCACTAGTGATCTTGAAAGGGTCTTCTATCAATCCTAAAAGTTGACAGCCTTTAACATGTCCTCTCCACTACATACTTATTGCTCTCCTACACTATTATCCAGACACACATGGAGTATCCTGTGGATCTGTCTCCCATTGGAGGAACTTGAAAATGGTTGTCAAGAGACACCAGAGTAATTCCATCATACCTCTTTGCCAGCTACTGCCTGACCTCTCACTATGACAGATCTTCTAACAGAAGTCACATCTTTAGCCAGGTGTGATACCTGTAAAAACCAGCAAATGCTGACAGTCACAGCTGGTAAGGAAAGGAACACAGATATCTTTCATGCAGTTTTACTATTGAAAGTACATTTTCCTGTATTAATGCACAAGATACTAACATGTTTTTTTGTTGACATTTCGTTTTGAAATACGGTGATGACTGAGTAGTTAATGCCAGGAGTTAATAAAATGGAGTTCTGCCCATTTTAAAAAAAATATGGGAAGGTGCAAACTTTCTGAACTTTCTAAAGGGCCAGCTTCAGCCCAGTCTAATTTCACGGAGAGTTACACACACCATTGTAAAAGTCAGCAAGACTACAGCAAAGCAGATGTTGGTTCATTTTGGTCAGAGTAAGAACAGAGTTCCTATTCAACCTAACAGCCTATCTCACTGCACTGATTCAGCCTTTTCTAGACAATTCTTCCACAAGAAATTATGAAGTGTGAAATTAATCTTGGAAAGTCTCTAGAAACACGTCACTCCAGACTGGGCAGAAATCCCTCTCATTCACAGATTGACTCTTGATATTGGCACAAACTGTCTCTCAGTGTCCCAGACTTGCATAAAAAAAGCAAGAAGACCAAACACATTGTAATCTTGTGAAACACCCAGTTTAAAATTAAGCTAAGGTTTTGTTTTGGGGTATTTTGCTTGTTTGCTTGTTTCCCCCTTCCCACCGCCCCCAAAAAAATAAATTCATCTCTTTGGGTAGTCTATAAGTCCTACCTCACATACAGTGGTGATTCCTCTCTGACTAAATGCAAGAATTATCTATAACCATGGAACATTGTGTGGTAAAATTATTTTCACTGAGAACTCAGACGCATCAAGAAAAATACTATGAAAACATGCACTCATTTTAATCAGACACCATATCCTTTTGGAAAGTGACACAGAAAAGATACATGTTCTGGTCTCCAGCCCTACAGATAGCCAAATACTCAGTTTAAACAGGAAAGCAGTTGGGCCCCAAAAGCTATATAGGAAAACCACATCCACCTTTATATGATTACAAATTAAATTAAAACATCATGTAATTAAATGGGAAAAAAAGGTATTGATCAGAAAAGTTAGAGATAAAGATAAGCAAAACAGAATTTTGAGGAGACTTGCATTTCCGACTGTCAGCCCATCTGTAGGCCCTTAGTTTTCAAAGTGAAGAATTAGTCTTGACTTCCTGCATGTGACATTAAAGATGTATTAATCACAGTCTATTGCCATCCTGATCCTGAACTCATAAGTACAATTTGTATTGCCTTAAGTGGGATATGCAGAAGCTATTGTCAGAAGCAAACTAGTGAATGCCTCCTGTTTCCCCTTCTACTTCCATAGGAGTATTATTTTTCTTTTGGTTTATATTAGAAAAAAATGTGTTCATCTAGTCTAGATCAAAACTACTTTTTGTATTATTCCACAGAATATGCATTCTTTATTTTCTTTACTGGCATGATACAGAAGACACTCTTGTTCAATGTATAAATAAATAACCAATGCTTCCATGTGCTGACTGTAGCATACACCAAAGCTAGAGGTTAGCAAAACTTTCCCAATGGTTATAAATTTAAAGCACAGTTTTGGTTTGAGAATCTCCAGTTCTGAATTCTAAAACTTAAAAAAAAGGAGAATATTTCTATACTTCCTTGTTGCTTCAACTTTTACTAAGCTAAATATTGCTACTTTTTTTCTAAAATTGGTATGGTGGTTCAGGATCAAATATAACTCCATTGTATTGTTAGAGAGAATACTGAAAGCCAAAAGAAGAAATTACCTCTCCAGTGCCAAGACCCAACTGCATACATGTGACCAGTTACTGAAACACAGCTGGTGCATGGATACTGGGTAAGAATGACTCGTATGCCTGTGCCCTCAAGCTCCTGTATTCACTCTCCTGTATCTTCCTCATCTTTCACACCTAACTGCATAATTATTTTCACAACTATGGAAGATCCTCCCTTTTTTATATACATGAAGCTTATCATTTGTGCCTTAAGACAATGCCTGTCCTTTCAGCAAAGAAGGTCCAGAAATAATACTGCATGATAATGGTTACTGTAGCACGTACATGACCCAAACAGAATCAGGGGCACACTGTGCTGGATCCTCTCCAAACAACAGGTTCGAACTATAGGCCTCAGGTTTGAACTATATTAAGGGATGACCAAACACCACAGCTGTAGACTTCTGAACACGGTGAAATAAAAATGACTTGCTGAAAAATTAAGGACTAAGTTAAGTGCAGAACCAAAGATAAAACCAGGCCTACAGAACCCTAATCCTACTGCTTAAGGATGACCTATTTTCTGTAGTGGAAAGGCTCATGACAAATAGGATTTGTACTTCTGTTATGTAGAGGGTACAGCCTGTGCTGTTAGCCCTGCAATGATACGCTGCTTCACAACTCAGAAGGTGGGCAGGTTGAAAATATGTCATTTCTTCCTTAATAAGGAGCATTCTGACATCTTATGAAAATATCCTTCAATCCATGCTATAAAGGTCATGGGAACATATGCTGAAAAAACACGTAGTTATTTAACAGCTGAATTGACTGAGAAATGTGTTGGCATTTTCCTTCAACTGAGTATCTTTCTCTTTTTCACTCACAGCTAGTGAACAGTTTTTGGGAGTTGATGAATCTGATTGCATGAGCACTATTTAATTTCTTGAAATGTTGTAGCTAAAAAACAGCTGTTTGTAAAGCCTATTTTATGACATAATCTAAATTACTTACATTTTACTTTCCTTTCCCTAAATAACCTTTTCATTGCCATCCCCTTTACCATCCCACAACCTCTTCAAATAAAATCCCTTTACAGAGAATGAAGACCTTGCAGCCCAGAACGCTGGGTCTTTTTGCTCCAGTTTTGAGCAGATTTATCATCTCTTTAAAATTACTAGCAACAGTATCCGTTCATGTGTTAAGAGAAAAATAATGGGTTTTTTCCTTCCTTCATATCATACTTTACAAGTTACTCCATACATCAGGTTGTGCAAATACTACATTAGCGTCTTTAAAAGATTTATGTGTTTGTCACAAGCAGTGTAAAAATTATGCATTTCTATATTTTATTATTCTTGCTGCATAATCCAAGCTGAAAGATGCTGGCTGTTACCATGGTCTGTAACACTATATATGACTGATACACCTCAGCATGGTAAAGATTGATCACAGATACTCAACTGCATGACCTCAGGACTTGCCTTATGTGTTTTATTTAGGGTATGGAACACATGGAGCTACAACTGGGTTTGCTGAAGCACCACAATACATTATGTTGTTTGACCTATAAAAGAATCCTTGTGCAGAGGAAGTGGGGAAGAACAAAAAGAGATAAGTAAATGTTTGCTGAAAATCATAATATTCAAGAGGTAAGGAACACAAGAAAGAAAGGAGCTGCAATGAAGAATCAAGCTTCAACATCTAGTATGCGAAATAGGTCACCATGTTGATGCAAGTCAAGAGCCCCAGCCCAAATGAAGGAGGTAGCAGTGTTTGTATTTTCAAAATCTTCTTCCCCGAAGAATTTTGGTTGGGTGTTTTTGAGTCAGAAGTCAAAGGTCCTTTTATAGTGCATAGTTTGTATTTCACAGCTGAAAGAGTTCTGTCTCCTAACCTAGACCACTGTTGGCAGCATCACCCCCTAATTTGTACTTGCCCATTTTATGTTTAAGCATGATGGACCAGCCCATGCCATACTAGTGTGACAGCACAGTTCATGCAATGTCTTATTTTACTGATTTTTGACAAATCTTCCTATTCTATTCTATCCTATCAATCCCTAGGCTTCCTGTTCTTTTTTGAGACGAGTCCTTAGCAGACAGAAGAAATAACCAGAGGGAGAGTCAAAATCTGTAAGTATTCCCAGACATCACTTGATACCTGCTGCAGAATTAACCAAAATTGTTTACATGCCACGTAACAGCCTTATTGTCACAGACCACCTTCCCTCCCACTAAATTTTATATCCAAATCTATGTAGCTATATAATGGCACAAAGATATTACTATCTAGAAAGCATCCCAGAAATTAATTTAATTGCTTTTATGTTCATAAACACCAGAGAGAAGCAGGTGGCTTTGTTTTAAATCACCGTTTTTATTTGCACTCAGCTAACAAACAAAATATGTCTTTCAAAAATTCAGAGTCTAGTCTTCATTTTACGTAGTATTAAAATTATTCATAAATGAAAATTATGAAAACTGTTTTCATGTAAAGAGGAGTGCATGTGTATGTGGTCTAATACACAGTAACCATTTCTACTGCTTATTTGGAACTCAACAAGTCTGTCCACAAATCTGTCAAAACCAGAGTTTATGGGGGAAGTTGTGTGTCTGAGCTAGATCTCTCAGACCAAATTAGGGCAGAACTGCAGGATGCACTGAAGAGTGAATCTGCACCGCACAGCAAGAGCAGCCATGGTAAGCTCTTTTCCGGAATATCTAAATGGAAAGTTCCTTGTAGGCATGTACCTGTGCCATAGTCTAGCTTCCCCAAAGTCAACAGTAAAACCCCCTAAGAGTTGTTTAGCCAATAAATATTTTCCAGATAATATGAATCAGTTAAAATCTTATCTTTTACTTGTATTTTATAGCTATGACTAACTTATTTTTATATTAGCTCCTTGTTATATACCCTAAAGTCTAGGACACAATTTTTCTCCTACAGAGCTAAAAGTGCACCTGACATGACTGTGATCTGATATTGTAAACTATTACTACAACACCACATAAGATCAAGTGCTGTCACTTGCTAAGCATCCTTATCTCCTCACAGAGATGAAACTGGTCCAAGGGTTTATAGAGAGTCACAATGTAAGGCACAGAAGCTCTGTTACACATCTTATCCAAGTGTTGGAGCCTTTCCTGCTGATGGGAACAGTAGGGATAGGAGAGAAAAGTGGGAAGTTAAGACAGCTGAACAGTTCTGTTGCTTTTCTATGACTCTTCACATAGGAATGAGCTGGAGACAATCTATAGGGCAGCATTAGGAATGCAGGAATTGTTACCTTCAAGCAGGAAAGTGGGATTTCAGGTGTACACAGAGCAAGAAATATGAGTGAAAGTCCCCTTACTTGCCTTCTGAGGAAGACTGCTCTTGATCATCATTGAGAGAGCTTGTCAGTATAAATTTATAAAAACCGTTGTACCTGTTTAGAAGTTAATATTCTCAGGTCACCTTTAGTGGGGGAAAAGGAGAATCAAACAAAATCCAGTCTGCCTAACTTGGTTTTAAGCCACAGTTTCTTTTGCTACATTTAAATAGAAAAGGTCCAAGTTTTGTCCACTTTTGACAAGTGTCTTACTTGACATTTTATATCACTCATGTCAGTCACACTGTGTTTTCTAATCCAAAGTGACATGGGCAGCACTAAGTCAGAGTCACCTGTCACACTGTTGTGTCTGCAAGAAGAATTTCTATGAGCTAGAAATTTGCTTAAATTCAGAGGTGGAGTAAGGGTGCCTTAAAATGAACTTTTGTTTCCAGAAAGCAGATGATATAGTGGAGCACATCTTTCTGACCCCCTGCAGTTTTATACTCTGGCATAGGAAATGAATTATTCCCATAAATAGCAAAGGGGATACTGACTCTTCACTGCATTTAATAGTTTTGGTTTTAGTGAGCATCGTAATCATTAATAATCTACTCTATTAAAATTAAACTAAACTATGCCAGATGTTAAAACAAAATGTTAAAAAGCCAACAGCTGACATGAGACTGGAGCAGTATAAATTATCTTTCTAGTACCTCAGAGAGGTAGTCACAGAGAGGATGTAAGTACTTTCTCCCGAAGGAAGGAAAGTGACAGAGCGAAAAACAACATGCAGAACCTGGGACATTACATAAAAGTTATTTACTGTGAGAACAGTTAAACATTGGAAGAAGTTTCCAGAGAAGTGGTGGAATCTCCTTTGCTGGTGATACTAAAGACTTGGCTTGACAAGGCCCTGTTTAACCCAGTCCAATACCCTGCTTTCAGCTGGAGTTTTTACCAGATGGCCTCCAGAGGGCCTTTCCAACCCAAAGGTTTTCCATCACTCCAAGATTCTAAATAATTATTTGTAGGGGAAAAAAATGTTTAAAAGCAGAAAAAAAAAACAAAAACAAAACCAAAAAATAAAAAAATCACTGTATGCTACTATCTTCATGTGTTTCTTTTTCAAATATAGCATAGCAATATATACTAGCATGTCTCAGACACCTTTAAAAATAAAGATGAAGCTTGAAAGTCACACCTCTGTTGTAAGCTGAGGCAAAAACTATCATTCACAAATGGTCAGTGTGGCACCTTGCACACTGCTGTTCAAATGTGTGTAGCTACAGGCACCATAACTAAACATTTTGTAAATCCTCCAAAGCATTTAATGCACTTGGCAAGAGCACAACTATTTTTGCACAAATACCTTGCACATTAGCCCTTAAGCTTATCTACAAACCAAACCCAGTAATGAACCATAACCCAAAGGACTACTTAAAAACATAGCAGAGAAAAAAAGAAAGAGATCAAAGTGTCTGTTTCATTAATCCAACCTTTCCTGATGCTTTCTGATCTGCTTACTGACACAACTAAAAGCCAAAACACTTGATGTTTAGTTTTAGAACTACATAATGAAAAGCTTAAAAATATTTCTTTGTAATAAAAATTAATTAATTAATTAATATAAACCAGGTATTTCAGATGAGATTGTAACAATAAAACTGCTTAAGATTTCATGGAAAGGCAATTGTAGATATAGAATGGGACCAGTTTACTGACAGGCCTGTCAGCAAACTTGGACTGGTTTGTATACCAGAGCAACTGGGTTTTTTAGTAACTAATTTATTTCCCCAAGTGCCTATTCAGTTGACCTGACATAATTGATGGAAATGCTTAGAAACTGGCAAATGCTTCCAGTTAAGTTTAAAAATGTATTTAAATAGAAAATACATCTATCCATTTTTATCCCCTTCCTTTTGCCCTGTAATTCAGTTTTCTGAATAACTATGTCTTGAGAAATGAAATGAAATTCTCATTTTCCAGCTGCCCAAATCATACCAGGTATCTTAATCAAGACATTCGTATCTCCCACTGCAGTGCCTAATTACTAGGCCATGAGAACAGTTTGTCCCAGGATATCCATTCCCTCCTCCTGTGTTACACTTAAAGTTACTTAATATCATATGCAAATGGCACAGCAATACTTCTATCTCTACAAAAAGAATATACTACCCATCATCCCCACCCTCTCTGATACTGCAAGCGCTCAATTATGTCCCAAAGAAGTTTAAGAATCAATCCCAAGTAATTGACAAACAGTTCTTTTTCTCTTTTGTGAATCTTTCATTTATTTCTGCATGTATTTTAAAAGTAAGACCATCTAAATGCAAAGCAGAGCAGAGCAGAAGATTCAGAAAAACAGTGATAATTTTTTTCCTAAACAGACCAGTTCAAGATCTGCATATTTTTGTGTTGACCAAACTTACATCAAATAATCTGCTGTCATTTTAACTTTGTTTCTGGTGGAAATCTGGTATTTGCTAGCTCCTAAACTGTAAGAAAGACCACAAGCAGACTATAGATAAATACCTAACGGTGTTTCCTCTAGGTCAAAGTCCTACCTGGATGTTTAGAAGTTCAAGGACTTTTCTCAAGGAAACACCAGATAAGATAACCATATCTGTTTGGTTTCAGGTTTTAGGAAAACTCTTCTGTTTTGCTAAAACAGAAGGCAAAATTTGGAAAAGCCAGGGGCATTCCCTGCCAGAATGGCACGCATGTCTGCACCAGACCCACAAGACAGAATCTCAAGTATAAAGAAGGAATTTTCTTGGAGGAATCAGTAGTTTCTAAAAGGCAAAATCAGTTGACTTCAACAACCTTGATTCAAACAATTTCTTACAAGTTGTTTCATTTTAAAGATATTGAAGAAGTTACAATCATAAGATCCAAAAGCCTGCTAATGAAATCTAGAGGATTTTTCACAGGTTCTCCAGGACATTTTTTCATCATTCTTCTCAAACACTTAGTTTTCTCTTGGGAAAAAAAAAAAATAATATATCCCTTTTGCTTGTTATAGTTTTTCAGGTAGTAAGTATGTATCTTTCCATTAATATTCTTTTAGGCTCCTATTGCTCACTCTTACCCATTTCTAATCAATACAACCTCATTACTGAATGATTTTATCTCTTTTGTTTTACCATATATTTTTGTGGTTATGTTAATGTTCTAAAGACAGTTCTCTGAAAAAATAACAAGATTTCTGTAAGCAAACTTTACTACACCAGTTAGAGTTAGGGGGGAATTGGTGGGGATTTTTTGGGGGGTGAAGTGGTTCAGCCATAACTCCCAAGAAATAAGTAAGAATCCCATTCATTATGTTGGATTAGTCGTTGGCTATTTCCCTAAGTCTTTCTTTGAACAATTGCACTACAAAATGAAAAGTCTGAATAACCATGCTGTCAAATTAATTAACATGTTAAATTTATTAAACATGTTGTTACAAATGTGTATAAATAGAGCAATTTAAGTGTTCAAGGAGGATTTAAAGGAAATTGCAATTCGTTCCTGAAGTTACAGGAGAAAAAAAGCTGAGCTATTTCAATATCAGGGTCACATTATCCTTTCTATAAGATGAACAGACACATAGCATTCATAATTTAAAGAACAGCTGAGATTTAAGGACACCACAGTAAATGTCTTCAACAGTCTTGCAAAGATCTTACTATGACAAAGGGATCAAGTGCACCTCAGCAAATTTCCAGATGACACCAAGCTGAGTGGTGCAGTTGGAACACCTGAAGGACAGGAAGCCATCCAGAGGGACCTGGACAAGATCAAGAAGTGGACCCATGGGAATCTCATGCAATTTAACAAGACCAAGTGCAAAGTGCTGCACTTGGGTCAGAACAAATGGTATCAACCAGGCTGGGGATGAACAAACCCAGAGCAGCCCTGGAGAGAAGGACTTGGGCGTGCTGGTGGGTGAGAGGCTGGACATGACCCAGCACTTGCAACCCAGAAAGCCAAACTTGTCCTGGGCTGCATCAAAAGCAGTGTGGCCAGCAGGGCAAATGAGGGGATTCTGCCCCTTTGCTCTGTTCTGGTGAGACCCCACCCAGAGCACTGCATCCAGCTCTGGCGTCCCAGGATAGGAAGGACAGGGACCTGTTGGAGCGAGCTCAGAGGAGGGCCACCAAAAATTATTAGAGGGCTGGAGCACCTCTCCTGTGAGGGAAGTCTGAGAGAACTGGGACTGTTCCGTCCGGAAAAGAGACGACTACAGGGTGGCCTAATTGCAGCTTTCCAGTACCTGAAGGGAGCCCACAAGAAAGATGGAGAGGAACTTTTTACAAGAACATGTAGTGACAGAACAAGGGGTGATTGCTTCAAACTGAAAGAGAGTAGGTTTAGATTTGATATTAGGAAGAAATTATTTACTGGAAGGATGGTGAGGCACTGGAATAGGTTGTCCAGAGAAGTTGTGGATGCCTAATGCCTGGAACTGTTTAAGGATAGGCTGGATAGGGCTTTGAGCAACAGGTTCTAGTGGAAGGTGTCCCTGCCCATGGCAGGAGGATTGGAACTAAATGATCTTTAAAGTGCCTCAACCCAGAAAAGTTGTAAACCAGGCTGCTGTGGCAATATCACAGATTTCTCACAACAGAAATACCAAGTACCATCGCTTGCTTTAAACCTGCACAATACACACACATACAATGGGTCCTTCCACAGAGATTACTGTATGTAGTTGGTTAGTGTAATGACCTTTAAATTTTACTCAGATAAAGGTAAACTAGAACAGTGTCTGGGCTCTCCAGACCTTTAAAGCCTCCATTGGAATTATGGTCATGTGCCATTCAACAAAAGCATTTGCATTAATCAGTCCTAGGCACCACTTTTAATCAGTGGATATCATAGGCTTTCTATGATTCAATGGAGACAGACAAGCTCCTACAAGGGGAGAAATCCACAACATCCAAAATGAACTCACAATTTGAATTGCAAATTTTCTACAATGCTGTGATCACCCTTTTTCCCAGATGCAGAGAGCACAAAGGAAGAGCAGTGAAGTACCTGTTCTGGACGTTATCTCCAGCAGTGGCACTGGCTTCCCATCCCAGTCCCAAGCCATGCTTTACCAGTCCAACAGATCCAGACTTGCTTTAATTTATCATAGGGTCACTTAGATCTCTGCTGCATGCCCTTAGCTTCTTATCGCTGTCAGAAAGATGTACAGAACTTTTTACAGCTCTGAAAGATATAAGAATGCCATTAAAATGAACATAACATTACTAGAATAGCAAAAAGGGAAAATGAGCTCTTACTGTTTAATCAGTCCACTTAAGAGTTTGGATTTGTTTTATTATTCTAATTTTACCACTCTAATTTTATGAAAATTTACCCTAACCCTCGGCTTGTTCAGATTCCTCCTAAAGTCCCAATTCATGACTGTTTGCTTAGTACTTGAGGGATTAAGCCAGTGAAACTCAAACAATTTACCACAGGCCTTTAAAAGGTTTCTTTCCAGTTTTACTAGTGGCTTACTCACTTTATAGATCAGCCTGTTTTTAAAGCTTGCCTCTGGTCCTGACACACTACTGCAGCAGGCAAGTGGATTTATCCAAAAGACGTCTTACGGAATTCAAGTCTCAGGCTGCAGTGTTTGCAGGCTCAAGCATGAAGGTATGCTACAATTTCAGAGTAGCAGGTACTGACAGGTTGTGAAAGATCCTCTGTCACAGAGGACAAGAGTGGAACATTTGGCTCGAAGCATGTGAGAATGAAATGGTAAATTGAGGCTATGCAAACTGAAGAGAAGTAAGTACAGGCATCCTTCTTTTAAAGTTCCCCTGATTGGTTGGAGAGTTTGAGCTGGAACAAAAGGGTGATGGAAAAAAAGGGTGATGGAACCAAACGGTGATGGAACCAAAGGGTGATGGAGCAGAGTGTAGAAGGCTGCGACACACCGAACACGCCACTTGGGACAAACTGTCCACAAATATATTGATCTCCATGAAATGAATGTATAAAATAATACTGATATGATATTGTGTCTTTTTGCATACTTTGCCTTGATAGACGTAGCAACAAAATAGCTGAGAATCAGAAACTCTGCATGATCACATATGACTCACCAGAGCTGGGGTATCTGAAGGTAAATGGAAGTCAATCAGGTTAACTCCTACCCTGCATTCTGCTAAACTGTCAGTCATATAAACAGACAGAATGCAAATGTGTTAAACTGATGTGAACTGAAATGAAAAAAAGCCAATAATGATACCAGAATATTTTGAACAAAACCTCAGACTAGCATTCATTCGATTTTTTCATTTTCCTGCATTTAAAATTTATGTTTTGCTTCATGTTATGGGAAATGTAATAAAAGCAGTTAACAACATGATGTTAAGCTTCATTTGTGAACTGTTTGAGAAAAATCAGAATCTGCCCAGCCCATTAGTGAAGTGAAAATTGTACAGGCAGAATTCCAGCACTTTTGAATAATTGAATCTAGATTTGTTCATTAGAGTAACCTTCAGGAACTATAATGCAGATCCATGACATCAGCAGCATTAACAGGAACAAAAATATGAATTTGTCCAGAAGAGCACCATAAGGCTGATCAGGGGGCTGGAGCCATTCTCCTGTGAAGACAGATGGAGAGAATTGGACAGATTACATAATACAAATGAACCAATAAACACTGACCCAGGGCGGTCTCAGGGGCGGGTTCGAGGAGTACAATCAATAAGGGAGTGAATAAGGTGGAAGGTTCTAGAGGTAGGAGGGTACAAGGGAGGAGCAAGGGGAAGGGTTTAGGGGTTGACAACGTAACAGACATAACAGACTGACAACTAGCCAAAGAAACTTCGGGAACAAAGGGAGAGGAGCCCGGGGATTGACATCCCCGGGGGAGTGGCCGGCCCTCAGACTCAAGGCTCCAGGGAAACTTCGCAGCACCTTCCAGTGCTCGTAAAGAGGGCTTACAAGGGAAGTGGAGAGGGACCTTTTACAAGGACATGCAGTGACAGGGCAAGGGATGATGGCCTCAAACTGAAAGTGTGTAGGTTTAGATTAGCTAGTAGGAAGAAGTTCTTTACCATGAGGGTGGTGAGGCACTGGAATAGGTTGCCCAGAGAAGTTGTGGATGCCTGATGCCTGGAACTACTTAAAGACAGGCTGGATGGGGCTTTGAGCAACATGTTCTAGTGGAAGGTGTCCCTGCCCATGGCAGGAGCGTTGGAACTAAATGATCTTTAAAGTACCTCCAACCCAAGCCATTCTATGATTCTATGGTGACAGATATTCTCAAAATTTTTCAACACTAAATTTCATTTTGTCTACATACAAGTATACACTCTTTACATCTCCTTACACAGAGTTATTAACTTTATCTCATGCCACATGTAAGCAGGAGAAAATGACAAATATATATATAAATATACATATATATGTATATAAATATTTTTGTAGGCATGAAGGCAGCAGCTGGGCTGTAAGAATCCTCTGCCATCTCCCATTATGGGGTTCTCAAGAGGCAATGACCATGACAGAGTCTGTTTCAGTCATCTTTACCTACCAAGTACTGGTCATGTTTTTCCTCTGATTTCTCCTCTGACTGAGCCTATCTGCCCAATCCTATGGCCTATCAGAAGTCTCTGTTTTCTAGGCCTGTGTATCTGCAACAGACTTCTAATATCTTACTCTCAACTTCTAACTCTCACCTTACTTCAGCTGATTCTAAAACTTTGTCATTAAATTGGATGGAAAAGAAGTTTCCATGTAGAAGTATATGGATCTCTGTATTACACCTTAGCCTAATAACTGTATATGTTAATTCTCCTCTATCTTGACTCATTCCTTACTTTCCTTCCAGGATGAAATCAGACCTCTTTGAAAGGGATAGTAACATTTCCTTTGATGTGGGAATAGGCTGGCAGGGGAAGAGCAAAACATCTCCCAAATCCTCTCTTGCTTTTCTGGTCCATCAGTAGGGTGGAAAGAAACATCTGAGAAATGGCTGTTGAAGTGTTTTCTGTGGATAGCTGAAGCAGACCTGTGAAAATGACAAATACCATCCTACTTTTGTTAGCAGGTGATGCTACATTTACAGATAAACTTGGTTTTTTACTAAATTTGACGGACCATGCAATATTCCGCAACTACAAAACTGCCTGAGTTTCTCTGCACTTTGAAACTATTGCATAATAGAAATGAAAGAGCAATCAAAAGGCAAATAGTTTTTACTGGTTACGGCTTTCCATTATTTATAGCTTCATGTCCCTTTTGGGAAATGCCATCCCAAAATTAAACTTAATTTTAGTCTCCAAAATTAGGCGAGTCCTATGACTCAGTGGAGGAGAGAATGTTACACATGCATGCTTCTAAATGGAGCGGGCAGTTTAGTCTATTAGAATTCATTAGAGACTGAGTCATAATTGTGGAACTGAATTTACTTAGGACAATAACCTTCAAGAGAAAATAAGTATGACAGTGAGCCAGTTCTCATTTCAACAAAAAGTCAGGCAGCCTCCAAGCTTTCTTGACTGTGGTAATCCCTTCAAGTTCCTGCCTGGCAGGATTTAGGCTGCCTCCTCTACTTTCATACATAAGAACTTTACTACATACGACACCTGAAAAAAAATGTCACATGAAACTGGCATCTGGCTGCCTGGAGTGTTTAGTCTGTGTAACATCATTATCAAGACAGTAAGAATTCATTCCCAGTCTAGTTAAGGAGTAAAATTAGAAAGGGACCACATACAAAAATAACATGAATAAGTAGAAACAGCTGAAATAATTCCCTCTGCACACAGCAAATAAAGTCTAATAATAATTTATTAAAACAAAATGTTAAATGTCAGCTGAAGATCCAAGGTTAAAGTTATATATTGGGAGTAGTATTCCAAGAATGAGAAGGCTTCAGTACATCATACTTGATCACAGATTATTGACTGTTGCTGACTTAAAAATTAGCGCCTAAAGAATCAAATCATGGTCTGTCAACAGCTTCTCAGTTTGGCAGGAGAGAGCTGCACCCCACTATGCGAGGGTGTATTTCAGTACGTAATTCTCCCAGGTTGAGCACAACAGATTCTTCAGAGTCAGAATGGAGAAAAAGTCTTTTTTCCCCATTCTGACTTTGGAAAATACTGGGGCAAAGGATAACTTTAACAGTAGAGAATTTCCATTTATTTGGCCTGTTATGGGGTCATAGAAGTAACACTGCTGAAGATGGGTTAGCTCGGTTACAAACTTTGACAGTGATTGCAGAACAGCAAGCGCTCGCTCTTCGTTCATTCCCAGTTGAGTGGCTGCACAGTGTGTGATATTCATGTACACTCAGGTGGTTCTGAATTTAATTTTGTCCCTAAAGCACATCATTAACAATTAATACTGATGCTTCACAATTCATTTAAGCATACAGCAGTCTTCTGTTTTTCACAGTGGCAGTTGCGTTCCAACTCAATTGGGACCCTCCCTAAATCTATCCTCTAATAGCTTGCTTAATTTTATTTTTGTATTCCACAGTCTTCGATAACAGCAAGCTAATTTCTGTAACTCCGTTTGATGAAAATGTGCTGATGGAACTCATATTTCACTTCATTGACTGTAATGAGCTATTTCATCAAACTGTCCATGTGACACTATTATAGAGAAAATGATAAATTTACTAATTTATTCACTAGAAATTTCATTGGAAGTTTGAAAAGGAAAAGAAAAGAGCCATGAAGTGAGTTACATTAGACTTCTACCAAATGATATGTCAGGGTCTACATGAAACAAAAGCACTGACTACTGCTACACTTAATGAGGTGTAAACATTAAGTATGTGTTGATTAATCAGTAGGTTGCTTGAAACTCAGAAGAACAAAAACATGCACCATGATACAGGTTTTCCCCTGTAAATATTTTCAAGCTTTACCTTATCATCACATGAGGTGCTACTACCATTAGAAATCAAGAGTTTCATTCACACACCTCTTCCCTGCCTTTGAGACCTCTTACCCACGTTAGTCACGTGCTGATAAATTCAGCAGCTGACAACAAAGCTGTCATAAAAAACACGTAATTCCTCCAAAGATCATTTTTACAAAGATTATTTGCATTTACCTCTTTTAAAGAGGAGGTACTTGCAACTGCAATGCTGTGTGGGATGAAAGAGTATTTTGGAAGAACATTAGGAAGTATGTAATTAGACGATTCATTTCATGCTAATATTGGGCCTGAAAATAGAGACAGTATCACATGGCCTGCCTGGCTTATTTTAATTAGATGTCCTCCACCTGCTATTACAGTTATGATCCACATCTTTAATTGCTCTGCCACACACCATCCTGAAACCTAGGCATCAGCCTGGAGAGCATACCACTGGAAAATCACAAAACCAACTAGGACAATTACATTTCTTCCTTGCATCCCATTTTGTACTTATTCAGGGGCTTTCTTCATCTGTACTCAAACCTGCAGCACCCTCCTCCTGCAATACTATCTTCCCCCACTTGTTTAATGTGGAAAGGGATTTTGTAGAAGGTTAAGAAATAATTTTAAAACCCAAACAATTTTAATTATCCTCAAGAAATTATAAAATCAATAATAAGTTTCAAAATAAAATTATATTTCATATAATGGTTAATTAATTATTGGACTTTTCTGGTTCATATAGTTTAGGGGAAAGCATTTTACATAGGGAATTGTAGCAGGGGTTTTTTGTTTGGTTGGTTTGGGTTTTTACATCTACTTGACTGTCACTTTCAAAAACTGATTTCTTTGCTAGTCTAAGCTAGTCTTTGCTTGAGGGAGATGATGTCTGGAAAACTAAAATCCATACCAGATGATTGCATAAAGAGCCCAAGCAACTATTTGCAAGATATATCTTGTGTTCACTTAAAGATATGCCATTCAACATAAACAGAAAACTACCACAGGGACACTGCAAGAGGGTTTGTCTTTTCCCTCAGAAGTTGAACATTTTAAGACAGCCCATTGCCTACTCAAAGCTGAGGATAGCCACCTGAAGGCAGTGACTGAGGAGCAATCACCTTGCTGCTGCACAAGGGATGTCTTCTTAGGGTACATTAAAAGGAAAAACTGCTCAATTCACATGCTTTAAACCAAACCACGAACAAAGAAACTAATGATTTAATAATGTGTGATTAACTAGCAGTTGGTACATTCAGGATCAGTATCACAACACATAAACCACAATATTAGACTGAAATGTTAAATAATACCTATAAATTTCTAAGCATACTGTAACTAATCCCAAGAGTTACGGCACCTCCCACATTCACAGATTCATGCACACCACTCACTCACAGGGCTCGAGGGTAATGAGCCCTCTCTTCTGGGAGTGCAGTTTCTGCCACTTGCACCCTGATCTTGCTGGAAATGTGGGTGCTCTTGCTTTGTTTGTATCCATGCTGCCCTCTACAATCCCTATGTGGCTGAGAAACCACACTACAAGTTAACACACACAGATCCTTATTTTTTTTGCGCCCTGTCCTGTGACTGCAGTGGCTGGATCATTCTGATGTGAAGGATGCTCTGTGAGGTCTAGACAGAAGCTGTCATGCCAGAGGATGACTTTTGGAAGTATCAGAATAGGTTTTGACTGCTGCTCTCTTCCCAATTCCCTCTCGCCTCCTGTCACAAATTTACATGGTGCTTTCATACTACTTTTCAAGTTGACTCATTCATTTATTCTAAAAGTTTCCTGGTTACATGGAGGGCCACGTGGGTACCCCAAGGAGGTTACACTAACTGGTCCAAATACGGAAAGAAGGCAGTGAAGAAGCTCTTCTGGAGAAGAATTTATCAGTTTCAGTATATTTCTACCCTATTTCTACCCTCATCCATTTAAATAGCATTTGGTCAGAAAGAGCTCACACTCCATCAGGGCAACCTATGGGGCAAACTCATCACTGGCGTAAGCAGACCTGCTGGATTGCACTCTTCCTGCGTGGATCAGGCTTTGGGAAAGCCACTCTGGCTTCAGCTTTAATTAGTCCTGAAATTGTCACAACATTTACACATATGAGTGATCAGCACCTTGTTCTGCTAAGGTATTCAGTCCTTAGGAACATAGCCTTGCATAGATCCCCTAGAAGTACAAACTTTGCTTTAAAACTAGGTAAACATCGAGGAATGGAAGCTGCTCTCTTTTTATGAGAGCAAGTTCACCACTCTATAATTAAGATACATAATTATATAAGTCCTGAGTGCATCAAGTACCAAGAGAGTCTTCCTAAGAGATTTGTGTGTAATAGGCCAATGAGTCCCTAGATCCCTATCCTGGATTTTGAAAACAGTGAGAAGATCCAAGAAAGACTGAATTTTTTTGCTATTAATAAAACATCCCACATACCCATCTTCATCTTCATGCACGGTCATCAGTAACCACTATGCAGATGATACTTGTCCAGTATCTGTCTGAGGAGAAAAGTTCTCTTTCAGCAGGCTTTTCATAAAGCATAATTAGATGAATTAAACTGTCCCTGCTAAATCTGCAGTCTCCAGAATGCCACTGCTGTATGGTTAATTTACTCGTCTTTGTTCCAGCCCTATTGTGCTGGTTTTTGTATTACATGGATTGATGTAGCAACCATCTATAAACATGAATATAGTCCTGGCATAATGGGAAAAACAAGCAAACAAACAACAGTTTCCTCTGCCATGCAAAGGAATACCTTTAGCTCAGGCCAGATAGTTATTATGCAGAGCACAGAGGTAACTAGGAGAAGCAAGTGGTCTCTGAAAGTCACTTTTGTTCTCTGTGCTATATCAGGAAAGCAGAAGACACAAAATAATGGAGACAATAAAGATATTTTGGTCCTCTTCACCAAAGATCTGAGTCTGGATGCTGTTACTACAAAATTCTACTTTAAGGAGTTTTCCTAGTGGAGTCACAGCCTGTTAACAGTAAACAGAATGGGAACACAGCAGAAATATCATAAGCCTCCCAGTTCAATACAATCAATATTAAATATTTAATCAAGTCTATTAAAATGGATAGCAATGCAAGTCTTCAAGGAAAACAAGAACAAAAGTAATTTAACAGAACATACTTGTAAAATAGTTTTGAGAACCTGATTCTGTAAGCAGAGTAACTAAGAACCAGAGGCTAGAGATTAGCAAAACACTTCCCCTTGCCCAGTCTCCTTACACATGTTCCAACTCATATTCAACTTTACAGCAAGACAGATAACACCCATCTATAGATGAATATGAAATCCCCCATTTGCCACACTCTTAGACTATGCTGTGCCCACAATCCCTCAAGCATCAACCATGTGCATCATCTCAGTGCCTCTAATGTAGGTCCTGTTTCTTAAGAGCAGTGAGGAGAGTGACCCCGGAATCACTTTGCGGAGCAATGAACTACTAATATGAGTAAAAATTGATTAAAAACAAAAAAACCCTCACATTAAAAAGTAAACTACCCAGCTGTCAATCAAACATCCCAAACATACATTCCTTTAATAGTGACAAATGTAAAGATGCTTGAAATTGAAGGGCTATTCAAGTAGCTCTGTATAAGTAGAGGCATACAGCAGTGAAAAATTATTAACAAATCTCATAATGAAAACTACATACAAATTTGATTTGTCAAGCTGTGGGCAGTGGGTGGAACTGAAAAAGCCATGCCTTGACTGAAGTGCCCTTATACTATGAACATCATACTGAATAAATACAAAGCAAACTTAGCAAAGAAGTGACGAGTCAGAACAGAATTATGTTTGACAGTCGATAGGGTACAGTTCAACCACAGGGAAATTGCCAGCATTCAATTCTAATACTGAAATATCTTGTTTCACAACAATTAGAACACAATTTACAAAGCATAGAACTTATTTCAAGTTCGAGTCATCATAAAACACATTCTTTCTGTGAGGTGATGAATTTTACCAACACTAAGATCTGCCTGGTTTTTGGAGCATGCAATTCAACTGGAATTTCAAATTTAAGGTCCAGTTACTAACATGATGCCAAAACACTCTTGGTCAGCAACCCTGGGACTAAAATTTGCCTGTGCATTGAGTCAATTGCACTCTTGCTTTGAGTTGGCACAAACCATTTGTTTGGTGGTTCAGACAAAGTTTGCAAGCCTAGCCAAACAGCTCAGAAGAAACTCTTGTTGACATGGCCATCCATGTGGCAGTATAACTTGTTTTGGTCCTGTTGCACAGACAAGATCAAAACACTTGTCGTGATACTTGGAAGCCAACTACAACTTGCATGTTTTATATCTGTATGAAAAATATGAACAAATTAAAGTTTTAAGAATGCTCGTAAAAATGCCAGGTTTTCTTTCAGAACAGAGAAAGAAATACTTAAGCACTGTTTTGGACATCTAATCTGAGTCACATTAAACACTTGAACAACTTCGAGGGCTCAGAAAGAATAAAAGTTAACAGCATTTAATAAAAGCACCATTTCTTTGGCAATTTGTACCTTCTAACCTTAAAACACAAGTTCCTAACCAGATTCAGTGGACACTTTATTGGTACAGAAGGCAATTTCTTGTACTCTATCATTATTTGGTGATGGGCACTTAACAACCTGGCTGATCTGAAGTGTATTAATGAGGCACTAGAATGTTTTAAGGCATAAAGTTGGTATTAAAATTTCTTGATACATTGTATGCATTTAAAGGCAATTCATTTAAAAGTTGTAGGTCTTCTTGATGGGCATATAAGAAGGTTTGTTATCTAGAGATTTTTGTCATTATTCGCTTTCAGAGTTCATTTACTGTTGATTCACTTATTAATTCCAGGAGGCTTCACTGTTCTCAGAGAAGGAAAAAACACCATTTCATATACTTTGGCACAGTTATGGTGGATTAGGAAAGAAAAAGACAGGATACAGAAGAACAATCCATAACCCAAAAATGACAATAAACTGCACCTATATTGCTCATTTCTCCTCTAATTTATCTATCCTGTAACAATGACATAGCTAAGAGCTGAATCCATAAGGCTTCAGAAGAGAGAGACACTGCTCCATTCAGGGGCAAGGTGAAGTGGCCTGAACTATTTCAGGGATAATTATGTTTCACTAGCTAGTGAAGAGTTTTCAATGAACCTGTTCATTAATTGAAATTCATGGAGATTTTTGCAGTGCAAACCAGCAAGAGTTTTGCTTTATTTCCCATACAAACAAGTAGAAGGTAGGAAACTGAATTAACTGCTGTTCAGGAAGAAAGGAAAGAACTAAGCAAGGTTCTGAATAGTTATCAGCTAGAGAAAAGCTGTAAGGAATAACTAGCAACAAAATTGTATGAATTACAATTGATTGTCTTACCTGCTCCTAGAGAAATATTGCAAAAATTCAGGGAGGTTTCCCGGTCTGTGTCCTTAAAGTTTAGACGCTTAGACTCACAAATAGGATCATAAACTATTTTTTTTAGATCTAAGGAGATCCACTTCAAAGCACCTGCAGTGTGTTTTTTTTTTACCCCACTGTCATAAGCACTCTGTTCTAAAATCTGCTTGTAACAATAGCTAGAAATCTTTGTAAAGTCTAAGCCTATTTTTCCTTTTGGTCAGATTTTACTTATCTCCCTTTATATCATGGCTAGCACCTACCATTCTTTTCCTTATTTTTTTTTTCCCCTCTCCTCTATGGTGTTTCTGGACTCAGCAGCTTTGTCTCCACCTCGTTTGTTTTACTAAACTAGAATACCAGGTTCTCCAAAATCATTACCTTGGCAAGAGCTGCCCACAAACAACGTAAGTGCATCAAGGTGGTTTTACAGCTGAGGCAATAAGCCCTGCTGAGAAACACTTCCTAGCCCAGGGATTCAGTTAACACACCTATACTGCCCCAGACAGGCTAAGATAATTGGACACTGCCTTTGGGGTCAGGACCACTCTGTGTGATGAACCACTCTGTTTCTGGGATCTGCCAACAGGTCCCTACTTTTCTTTTGTATGACATAATTTCCATAGAGCTTGCCAAAAGTCTCATTTGGCTAACCAATCCATCAGGAGAAGCAACACATCTCTCTGAAACTGTGTAAAGGACAAATATTAAACACAGATAAGCCAAGGTACTTTTTTACCATTTAAGGTAGTGATGATTGAACTGTGCACTGTTTCAAGGTAGAGATGCACCACTGAGTTCTGTCCAGAAATGAAATTCCCAAGGTTTTACTTGCTTTACTTTTACTAGTTGTAATTTTCTGTTTGTAGTTTACTAGATGTTGGGACAAAAGGCAAAAGAGAACATGAGCAGTGGTTCATTTTTCATAATGGTTTGGTTTTGGTTTTGAACGGATTGACAGAGGCTTTTTTTCCCCGATTATAACTGCTGCTTTGAGAAGACAGTCAAATAACGATCCCCGTATCCATGGCATAAATCTTTTCGTTAGGCTATGTTTTACCATTAGCATTTGGCCTTCCTATGCAATTACAGTTCATCAAGCACAAAAAGTATTTGTCAGTCTATTAATTTTCTGCTGGAATCCTCCATTATTGCTCACTTGAGTGTGCAGATCAAGCTTCTTCGGAATCCAGCTGGTAGTGACCGCTGTCATTAAAGAGGAATTCCAACCACTGCTCAGCCCTCCCCTGCATCCATGGCTCCTAACTTTCTCATGCAAATTCTGTCAAGCCAAAAATGTCTGCGCCTGTTCTCAGTCCAGTGATGAATTATTTTGGAAAGCATGAGTAAAATCAATTCAGTCACTTGAGTTAAGCCAGCATGAAAAATAAGCTGTGCTTTCGCCATATGTGCTGATTGAAATTTTCAAGCATGGAAATCTTAAAAATGGCTAATTCTCCACACGTCATTCCAGGTTGTTTTATGAATCCTCACAGAGGAAGGAAAAATTATTCATGGCTAATGAAAAATAGTTCAGTAATTGTAAATTTATGAGCATTTAAAGTCACACATTTGTTTAAATTTTTCCTGAAATAAGGGGTGAATTAATGCTGCTCAAGTTTAAAGCTAACCAATTACCAATAATGCCCCTTGCTTAAAGTTCATTCTCATTTACAGTAAGTGTGGCTATATCACATTTTTAAGTATTTTTTCTTTAAAAAAATACAATAAATAACACTGACATGACATTCATTAATCAAGATCTAGGATTCTAAGATATTCCCAGAAATATGTGATTCCTCCAGTATCAACTCTACCATATTCAAAACAGTCAGTACTTACAGTGACTGTTCTGCACTGTATGAATCTTGATGACCTATTTTTTTCTGTTATTTAAACTGTTTTCTTGCATACAATATACAGAAAGAATACAGAGGCTAAAACAACAAAATTATGCTAGTGGTCATGTATCAGGGATAGGGATGGGTCCAGGCAATAGGGAGGGAGGAAGGATGGGCTATGCAGTCAACATGACCATATTATCTACAAGTGGGGGTACACCAAGCTTGTGAGTCAACTCTTACATAGAAAAGGGAAAGAAGCTTTGAGCTTTTGGACTCCTCCCTACTAAACTGGCATTTGCTCATACAATGCATCAGCCAGAATTTCCTTGGGACTCTATATAAAGTCAAATGGAAAGAGAAAAATCCTGCTTCAAGAGCTTTCAGCTTTGAAGATAATTGAGGGCAAGGGAAAGTGAGCTATCATGTCAGTGGAGCATTACAGGCATGACAGTACCTGTCATCTTGGATTTATTTTATATGATGGCCATGGAGGCAAAGTCTGGAATTATGGCAAATATAGGGTTAACACAGAACACAGTCAAAGGAGTGTAAAAGAAGAAAGTAGGGTAAAAATACTGATGAAGCAAATGAAAAGAGTTAGAGTGCAGAGTATATGAGAAGATTAAAAGACCTACAATCCTTTAAGGAAATACCACTACCTAAAATGCAAATCAGTGAAGAGTATTGAGCTAAAGACTATTTTTCTCTCTCAATTTCCTAACTGATCTCTCTGTCGAAAGCTTGATCCATCTAGAATTAAAAGAAGAAAAAGGTGCATAAAAAATGAAATAAGGATCTCAGAATTTGGCCTCTAGTATTTTCACCTGACCTATTTTTCACATCATCCTTAACAAGCTACAGCTTTATGTTAGAAAGGTAAAGCATCTGTGTAATTGTAGTCAATATTGTTCTCATTAAGAGTAACGAATGTTCTTACAATTGTTTGAAACACTTTATTTGCTATAGGAGTAAGGTCAAAATCTTGCTGAAGTAAATTAATTGTAGCAGTGTTTGTGCTAGTTAAGAACACCTACATCTATTCCTGAGACCCAATGGTCAATGTCACTAACCTAATCTGGGAACCAATGAAATGAAAGTAATCATCTTGTCAGATATATAATCTTGCTATTTTTAAAGTTGAGGACTCTAAAATAAAAACAAACAAACAAAAAACCCCAAACAAACAAACAAACAAAAAAACCCCTGCACTCTACAATAGTATTTTACTATAACTAATAACTTCTAAATAACTATTGAGTCACTGTAAAATCAACATCATGAGATCAGTACCTTCCATGGTGCATTTTCATCTACATTTATTCCTTTATATTTCATTTTAGTGAAGTTACATGTGTTTAACTGTGCCAAAAATACAAGTGTACACTGTTCCATGTTTACGTTGCAGGCAATGCTCAGGGAGCTGCCCATACAGGTTTGTTCACAGGTCTGTCAGATCTGACCAGAGCACAGGCTCTCTACCCCGGACAGTGTCCAAATGATTTTGAAACAATCCATGTAATAGTTGATCTGAGTCATGAATTGAGTCTGTATGCTGAGCTAATACACTGATGTTAGTCAATCATGAAATGCTGTCAATGACAAAATGCCTGCTGCCTCAGGCTATATTTCAGATTAAAGTCAGATCCAGTGTTACGCTTTTTATGTATTATATATTTGTATTACATTTTTGAACTTTTTTTTTGGAAGTTTTTAACGCCAATCTAAACACATAGAAGAGAGATTAATATATTTTAACCATTTTGATTCTTTCATAATATTTCATAATTGTGAAGGCCTCATGTAACTACTTCCTGTGAAAACAAATACGAAAAAAATCTTGCATCTTGTTAATAGTGTGAACAGATGCCAGTAAATGGTGGATCCTTCTACCTCTAACAGAGCAGACATTACTGGACAGATGATCCATCCATGTGAGAAACTAGGAGCAGGACATCTGATATGTATCTTCCCCATGTTAAGACAGCAGGGATTCTCTGATTTGCACAGGATTTTGAACCAATGTGCAGCAGCTGCATCTTTTCAGTGTGTTTTTGTTATGGCCCTTTTCTTCTATCAGTAATTGCTTAGTAGCTGGTATGTTTAAACAGTGTGGAAGAGAGCTAAACTCATTTTTCCTTTACCTCAGGGGTTTAAAACTTATTTTGACAGGAAACTTAATCACTCGACTATGACTTCAGGGGGCAGGAGATGCTCTACACTCTTCTTGGTGTGGTTGTGCCACTGCATAGCCAAGAGAACAAAGATTCCATGTGAGGTAATGTTTCAGCAAGACTGTAGCTGAGGGTTAAAGCTTCACAGTTCCCATATTGAGAATAAAGTCACTTTTTAAAACCACCTTTACATCCCTACTGTGACTTTTACAGGCTGGCAACCAGCAGGCTTCCAAAATGGGCAAAAGGACATACTTATCATGTGGCCATGTTGCACACATGCCTGATAACCACGTGTATCAAACTTCCTGGAATGTGACAGGACTGTTTTAGCTGAAAAGCAATTCATGAATCTAAATCAGAGTTTTAATCCATGGATCTACAAATACTGGGTGAATATGTAGATCTTCTCTCAACACAAGGACAGCATTGGCACTGAGGCATCTTTTTGCAAGTGTACTGATGAAAATAAAATTCCTAGGGCCCTGAAGACCCTTAGTTAAACAAACACTGTTGCCATCTGTAATCCTTTCAGTTAATTCAATCTCTAACTCCAGGCAACTACAACTCAGTGCCAAATACATGAAGCAGTGCTGCCATCTGAAAAACATATGAGTATGTCCTGAGAACAGAGCATATACTGTGCACCACCTTATATTTAGTAAATAACTTCTGTTTACCATTAAACCTCCTTGTACTTCTGATGCAGTTGCCTAGTTGCAAATGCAATGTCAGGTATTTTTATCTTGTGCAAGACTATGCTTCCACGAGCAATTATAATCTAATTAAAGTCATTAATGTTTATGCCCTAGGGAAACATTCAGTTATTTGCAGGCATCTGAGTTTTTCTTGTCTTCCAATGCTTGTTGTAATTTATGCTTTGTTGAGCACTTCTAAATATCCACAAGTTACTTCACTTGCCACCTTAAAGCTGTGCCACCCTGTAGCCTATGGCACTGTTTTCACTGCTTTTATTTAGAATTATACTGAATAAAAATGGGTAATATATCTAGTAAAGTTTCAGAACTGGAGCTACAGCTTTTGAAGCCAGTATTTTTCTTCCTTTTACCGAAGGATGTTCAAGTTTTTCATACCATAAATCATGTGTTAATCAGAGTTCAGAACTGTCTGTGCCTTTCAAATGCAAGCAGATACCTAGGAGTGTCTGAAAGAATACACCAGTGATTTCAGAACCCAGAGCACTACTATAATCCTCTATAAAAACTACTTTGGAGCTAGGAAGTGTCAGTGAGGTAAAGATTTTAAGATAGGGTTGGAAAATTCCCTATTATTTACCAATTATATAGCAAATCTTTTCACCATTGAATTAATAATATTTTGTAAAGTGCTAGAGTTTTATTTTCAGTGTTCTGCTGGCATTTGATCTGTAGACCTTAAAGCCAATCCAAAGTATCCCACTGATTTTAGTAAGCTCTGGAGCTAACTTCAGTGTCTCTCTTAGTGTCAGTACACAGACCACAAGGCAAAAGAAGGAATGGTGGCATTATTACCACAGCGTGTCTCTAATAATGTCCCAGGTTTCCAGGTTAGGACTTTTTCTACTTGGAACTGAGAATGTTTGGGTGCAAGGTGAAACAGGCAGCCAAAGAGCACATGATTTCATTTCAAGCAATCCAACTCAATTACCGCAGAGGATGTGGGAAGTGATCTGTCTGTATCACTGCTGTCAGCCCAAGGGAGGATCATTGCTGGTGGCCTGTGACAAGGAAAACATTTTCACGGCTGTGCCTACTAGTCTAACATCAAAAAAACGTTCCCCATCACTTCAGAGAAAAGGGGATTTTAACTACAGCCGTGAAAGAAGTATTTTCTCATGTGATTCCACATTACATTTTTCTCTCCACATGGGTCTGAAACTAAAACTTCTTACAGGTTTTCACCAAGAGAAAGCATGTTTTCCCTGACACTTACAGATCAAGTTCACCATGTTGTACAACCTGGTCTAAACAAGGGGTATAAGTTTAAGCCTTTTTCTAACATACCATGAGTACCAGGCTGTCTTGGGGTGGAACTGTTGAATATATATGCTATCTATAAGCATTCAAACATTTTACTGCATCGAGGACTTCATCCCAGCAGTTTGTGAACTTGATTGTTGTGGTTTGGGACATCTGCTCGTCCATCTTTCTCTCTCTCCAGCACGGGGTCAAGATAACTGTCCCAAACTAAGCTAAATATACTTCAGTTTGACAACCACTCATTTAATGACAAAAGTAATTTCAGTAAAATATTCCCAAGCAGTGGCAGTAATGCTCCTTTTGGAACACATTCTAAACAGCAATCAGCATGGCCAGCCTGACCTTGTCTGAAATCTGTTCAGAACAGATTTAATTAATGAGACTAGAAAGCTAGAATAGAATCTGACGTGGCCTGTATTCTCCACAGACTGGGGTGTTTTTCTAGCTAGAGTGCCCTTTAGTAGGGGTCTGCTGCCCATACAGTACAGTCCCATGGTCAAGGCAACACAGCTCATTAACATGCAGTCAGCAGCACTTAAGCACATACTGCTACACACAGGTTATTCTAAATAAGGATTATGAAATCATTGATCCTTGGGAATTATTCTATATGTCTGCAGAATTAAGACATGCAGGAAGACAATCTGTCTCAATAGTGTAAGCATAACTTTATTTATTATATTTTTAAAGTTGCCTTAAGAACATGTACAGAAATAGCCATCTTTCTACAAACTGTTGCATTCACTATCCTAGAAAAAAAGAAAGTAAAAGCTAAAATATTTTTCTCTATTTTCAAACTAGAAACCTGTCAAGCAGTTCTGAACAGCTGAGTTGCTTGTATTACTCAGCAGAAGTGTTCAGCAACATTTAGGCATGAAAACCCCATATAGGTTAGGGTTCCTTCAGCATACCTTGTTTAGTGTGCATATCAGGACATCATAAGTTTAAACATTATTATGCTGAGAAGGTTCAATTATGTCCTACTTGCATCACATATCTCCAGCCCACACTTTACTGTCCAAGCTATTAACTGAAATTTTGGAATATGACTACAGGTTAAAATGGATTTCCTTGATTAATGTGTGTATACAAGTGTGGGTTCTCTTGTGAACTATTCAAGTGTTGAGTTTAATTGAGCTACAGCTGGTGCTGACTGTGTTTTCAGAGAGAAGGGATTTACTGACTGATTGACTGTCTCTCCCTTTTAACCTGGATGAAGATGGGTTTGGTAAGAAATGAAATTTCCTGATGATACAAAACCAGAGGGAGAATAGTAAAAAGGAAGGAGCAATAAACGGAATGAAAATAAGAGCACATAAAATCAAGTAGTTTATATAAAAGGAATTAAACTAGACATACCAGTTAGGAAATGCATGAAATCAGGGATTTTGTTTGTAAAGCTCCAATTCAACCAGGGAGGAAGGACGAGGAGAAAAAAAAAACTAAGTAAGAGCTACTATTCCAATGACAATGCAAATCTCCTTTGAAGAGGCAGAGTAAATTAAATTAAAGAACTTCTAAAACCCTTCAGTTGAGAACCTCTCTCCCTTGTTGGCAGAGATAGATGCAGCTGTTCAAATGGTATCACAGAGGGAAAGCAGAAAATCAGAAAAAAGAAAGAAATTTTAAAACTTTTCTTCCCTGTTCAAGGATGTCAAACATCCTGTGTGACTTGTCGTAAGTACTGCTTATCCTACAGAAAAGCACTAAAACCAAATGCAAATTGCCAGGGTGTCACCAAAAATATAAAAAAAAGCAATAGAGCTATCTAGTTAGAAACAAAACAAAAACAAATAAAGTTCCCCAAACCTCCCCAGACTTCATTATCAGGAAAAGCACTGCAAAATTTAACACTTGTCATCATTTTGTCTGAATAGAAGTTCTGGACAATCATCCAGAAGGAGGCACCACAAGGGCTCTTTCCAGCTATTCTTGATTTGCAAAACCAACACTCCACATTTATCCTGCCTATCCCATCTTCCAGCATTAACAGAGCACATCTTGCCCTTCTGTAAGTGGGAAAGTCACTTCTGTATTTCAGGTTTTTCTTCTGTTTGACCTTTCCTCTTTTTCACCAGTAATGTCATTGCTATCTTTTCATAAACTGTGATCTGTTCTTTACATGAAGGTTTAATGTACTTTTTTCTTTCCTCCCTTGCAGGGGAGAAATACAGTAATTTTTAATTCTCCTTAACATATATCTTGTTGTTGCCCATAGTTATAAATTAAGATGGTCTAGAAATATGGTTTGTTTTCAAGATGTATATTTTCATTCACTGGGAAAGAATGGGTTCTATGCAAAAATAACTGAGGAAATCTAATTATTTAGAAAATCTTAGTAGTTCTGAATAACCTCCCTAGTATGATTTTGTATGTACAGTCTAGGAAGCTATAACATCAGATTTTCACATAGTTTCTCACTTTTTCATATCAGGATAGGAAAAGTTATAAGAATATTCTGTGCCAGGTTTGCCAGCATGTCAAAGGCTTGAAAGTCTCAACCACCATCTGACTCAGTGGGTCATGGAAGCAGATGTACTTCTAAAAACACACAAGGGAGCTGTGAGTGAAGACTTACATGTGTGGGACTGTGGTGCCATTATGTCATTGAAAATTTTGTCTTTTAACTTGGGTTTCAAAGCATAAACCCCTCTACTTGGCCAATCTTAAGCTCCTCTCCCCAGTGTTGTGGCTTCTCTCCTGTTCTATAACCCTGGTTGCCGGATATATCTATCAACAGATGGCTGATTGGGAGCTCCTTTTGGCACATGGGGTCACCAACCAGGAAAGAGCCATGTGCTCAGTATATTATGCAATAAAATATGAAGCTTGAGCTCAAATGACAGACTCTATTCCTGGCAAATGAGCTGTGACAAATCTAAAGAATATATGGAAAGTGTAAGACTTTATTCACATGCTAGTCAGAACAACTCCTCAAAAACACCTATCCTTATCCACCTGTCTCAGAGGAATTCAATGCATGTAAACACTGAAAAATAAGAATAATTTAAAAAAACCCAACCCACACAAAACCACCAGAAAATACACACACTCCCAGTAGTAACCTCTGATCACTGAGTATCATGATGGCAGAGAGAGCCAACAATTCCCCAAGTTCTTTGCTACAGTGTGCACAGTACATACAGTACAGAGTAAGAATGAGTAGGTGCTTCTGCTGTTGACACATCTTTAAAGAGTGTCCCATTCTTACAGATGGAAAAGAAACAAATAGTGAGGAAAAGTTTCTAAGAGTTCTTTATACTTAGCAGGGTATAGAGAAGGTGTTCAGAGTGTGGCATCCCGTCCTTTTTTCCTCGAAGTATAATCTGTTCTCTACACCAGAAATAAATAGGTATCTTTCCAGATTTTATGAAGAATATTTAGAAGAGAGATATAAGTATGGCATAAATTTAAAATATTAGTGGGAAAATAATGTAAAAACATGTACAAACATTACCAAGCTGAATTTTTAAAAATTGTACCAAGATTGACAGCTATTGCTTCATCCTTGCAGGTTTGCACATACATTACCAAATATACCAACACTGTATTCCCATTTTATTCCAGCAAAAGGAGATAGCGTTTGCTTTGGCCAGCAAGTCCTTTACATCTTTTGTGCTAGACTAATTAAAAGCAAAGCCATAAAGCTGCTAATTCCTAAAAGGATGTATTGAAGTCCCACAAATTTTTATAGTTTTCCTCCAAAGTACAATTTATAAATCTTGTCTTTGATAGCTTTTCTGCAAGGTATTTGTAAAGCGCATTCACTTGCAGAGTAATTCTGGCTCCACCAAGTGACTATTGCTGTGATTGCTCGTCTGCACCTGGATCTAAGATAACACAAATGGGTACTAAATATTAAACTAATTTGGTAACACAGGATTTTGTTGGATAGCTTTGAACTTCATTTAATCATACATTTTAAATAGATTATCTTGCAAAGTAGATGATAAGTAAAAACACTGAAACAATGCAAGGAACTTATTTGTCCCACTAGATGATGAAATTTTGTCTTACAAAAGTACCCACTGCATTACTACTAGTAACTCCACCAATATCACCTGTAAGAATTATAGGAGGGTTGGAGGGAGGCAGAAGAGTAAATTATTTTCCTGAAATTCATTCCACACCTTCCAGCTGCAGACAGATGAGAGAAAGCCTGTTGGAATATGAGGAATGTGTATGAATGAACTCGCTACACAGTCCTTAATAACAGGTTTAAAAGAACATGCTCTGGAGACAGTTAAAAACAATGTGGATGAAACTCACAGGTGTAAGGAAAATAACTATAAAATGTATTCTGCAATATGATTTTTGAACTACATCATATTCTGAAAGAAAAGATTTTAAAGCACTTCAGGTGGCCAGGGAGATACCATGAAAAGCCTGACAGTGAAACTGAAATTGCTTTAGATGCTGCCTGCAATGACTTTGTGAACCCACCCAAAGATCCTGGGCTTAGCTTTTGCAAGCTCACAAGGACATGAAAAAGTAGCTCTGCTGAAATTTGAAACTATCATGATGCAGTTGCTATGTTTTAAAATCACTGCTCATCAATTGTAAATTTTACCATAAACAGCAGGATTTCTTTTATCATCATTGTTACTTGCAGTTGTTATTTTTGGTGAGGAAGACTATGGAATGGCTGAGCAAGCTGTCTTTTGTTACTTCAAGAGTTTTACTTCAATTAATTCTTAACAGAGAAACCAATAACGGGGGTCAGCAGCTATTGGAAAGAATCATAAACCCATGCCCATGGATACACATATGTGCACACACATATGGGGCATAAAAACCATAAGAAATTAATTTAATATATTAATGTCTTTAGATTGCAGTTCTCTCTGCCATTGTCCCTAGCTATACAATAACACAGTATTTGTTTTATTTGTGTGTTCTCAGTTATGTGTTCTGTTCCTTTGAAAAGACTGGTTAAGGCAGAAGCCTGCTCCACCTAATAGGAGATAACTCAGTATGTCCAAGGGAAAAAAAGCCAGAGGGGACCACAAGAAGGAATAGACAGGACATTCACAAGAAAGAACAGCCTGGCTCCAGAGCAACTGGAAAGAACTTCCCGAACAGGACAGCACAGAAATTGTAGGCACCCAGCAGCTCAAACCTAGGATCTGTTTGCAGTGATAGTGGACAAGAAGAGAACAATGCATAAATCTTTTTTCTGTTCTGTCACCTCAAGTTGCGTTAAGTTTTCTTTATATAAAAAAAAGTAGAAATGCAACTATTTATTTAAATAAAGTTTGGCTTTTTTTTAGTTTAGATTTTTTTTGATCTTTTGGGAGAGCTCATTATAAGATGAAAGCCTGAGACATTTCACATCAAAGCTGTATTCCACTCTGCATCTTGTCACAGGAGGGAACAGACAACCTCGCAGACCAATAGAAGCTGCTAGTGTCCTAGATCCTGGTGTTATTCTGAGAAAGGGCAGAGAGGTGTGAATAAAATAGCAAGGAGAATCACCTCTGGTTCTGAACTGACTCCTTTTGAAGGACACACTGAGGTGCTTCTAAAAGCCAGATTTTTGCTTAGACTCTTTGTTGATCTGACACTGTACCTAAGGGCAGGGTGGAGGGAGGCTGGAAATTACACTTATTCTCCTTGCTGAAGATCAGGGGCAAATAAAAATCCTGGGGGTTTTTCTTCTAGATTTTCACCAAGATTCTGTCCTTAGTATTCTAGAACTTTATTACTTTGAAATTGCAGACTTTTTATGATTTACGGATTTAAGTATCAATTAGTGAGGAAAGCAATCCTTGGAATCCTGAACCATCAGTGTTAGAGTTATTGTCTCTAACAAATGCTAGCAACATCAAATTCCATTGGCCCATAAGAAGACATCCACTCTAGGGTTAAAATCATACTTATCCCAAACTGTAAACTGACTGTCCAGCAAACAGCATCTTAATTGGGAAGCAGAGAGCAATAAGCTGGTAGAATACAGCACAAATTAAAAGAAGGAAGTGTAGTTCTTAGTAAAATCTGTGCTGAAGGCTGCACTGAAGAAAGGAAACACTCATTTAAAATGTCTGGTAATTTTGCATTTAAATTGTACTTTGGTGCAAGATTTCAGGATTTTAAAAAGCCAAAGTGAGTTTTCATGAGGCAACAGACAAGCTACAATAAGCCAGTACTAAGGCAGACACATGAAAATATTATTTTTAGCAAAAGCATTATGGCAACTGCAGACTCCCTCATTGCTTCCTCACTAGTAAGTCCTCCAGTTGACTACAGAAGACCACGCACTAAGATCTAAGCCTCTTTACTATCAAATAATGCACATCCTGACAAATTATATGAAAATAACAGAATTAAAATGGGTTTGCAGCTGGCTAATATGTGGTTTTTCAGCCTACAAGCTATCAGATAAAATATAGTGTGAACATTGAGCTCCTATTTCATGCATAGCAGTATCTTCCTCCAATTTCTAGAATTTCTGCGTTTCTAGACATCTAAAAAAAAAAAAAAAAAAAAAAAGAGAAAAAAAAACAAAAAAAAAAAGCCAAAAAGAATAAATACCAACTAATTTGAAACTTTTCCCATGAAAGTTGGCATGAAGTTTTGGGAGTGTCCAGTAATTCTGCTTAACACTGCAGAGAGTTGCACTTAGAAAACCAGTATGATATACAGCTTTTCGTGTTACAAAATAATGGTTTATAATATGCATAAAATATTATTTATCATATGTCTCCACATGCCAATTTATTCTTGCAGTTTTGACCAACNTTTTCTTCCTTGCTGGAGTCTGTGCTACCCTTTTTTTTTTGCCCACTCGAGTGGACAAGCTCTGCTGCCCAGTTTGCTGCCCTGAGATTCCCTGCTGCAGCTCCGCTCGCCGTGCAGCTGCCTCGCCCTCAGCTCCGTCCACCATCACCGAGGAGCTGAGCTCGCGCCACAGCACCCCTGCCAGCCGTGACCGTAACTGTACCAAAGGGGAGGGGCGGTGTCTGGCAGCCCAGAGAAAGCTGCCACCGGGTTTCTGGTTTGTTTATTTGTTATTGCTACTGTTATTGTTGCTTGTTTTCCTCATTATAGATACGAGTAAAGAACTGTTATTCCTTTTCCCATATCTCTGCCTGAGAGCCTTTGATTTTGACCTTATAACAATTTGGAGGGAGGGGAGTCATATCCTCTGTTCTAAGGTAGGTTTCCACCTTCCTTAGCAGACGCCTGTCTTCCAAACCAAGACACCATCATTTCTTAGCTGGCCTAAGCTGATCAGGAGTATCTGTATGTGTGTGTGTGTTTATTTCCTTTGCTGACTGGGGAAGTAGCCACGGTATCTGATGGAGGTGCAACAGTACCTGTAGGAATTAAACTAGGAAAACTATAAAGAAATGAGTAGCTTTATCTAAATGTATGTAACAGGAACCAAAAGACTCTTCTGCAACAGTCTGCATCTACTTTCCAACAAAAACTGGTAGGAGAGATGTGTAGGAAGGTGGCTGCATGTTGAGTGGGCTCCATGTCTGCAATTTCATTTTCTCCTTATCATATGCACAAAAAACTGTCATTTGAGCAACTCTGTTCAGATTTGTGCTATTTCTTGGCAAACAATTACTTCAGTCTAGTTTATCTCATGAAATTTCTACAAAACTGCTTTGTACTAAAGCATTTTGAAGGTTTTTCTATTAGGTCTCTTCCCAACCTTTTATTTGAGAAATTTTTGGCTTAAGTACAGTAAAAAACTTTCTGGGAACATACTGATTACATTAAAATTTGAGACATAATAGTTTAATTACTTTTTTTCAGTAATATTGCATCATTTTACAATTACTTTACCATGAGAAATGCTGTGTGCTATTTCTTTTGATTTAAATAGTTCCGATTGAAGGAAATTTGGTCACAGTATCTCATTTTTCAAGTGTTCGTAAATTTTTAAATATTTGAATTATAAAAAATAAACTAAAAGAACCATGGACCATCCACTAAAATACCATATTTTTCAACATACTGGTTTTTTGCTTCTTCTTTCTTAATACAATCTCTAATTCTTACCGTGCCTATTGTATCTGCCTACAAACATAAAATAACAATATTGTATCCTTTTATTCTGATTTCTCCAATAAAACTGAGAGAAAATATTCTGAAAGGACAGAAGACGAGAAGAAATTGTTGGAATGAAAAGCTGTAAGATTGGACACTATAATACAGTTGCAAAGTAGGATAACAGAATGATAAAAGGTAGTGACTTACAGAGGAACACAAGAAAAGTGCAAAGAGTTATCTTTGTACTTTGGAAAATTCTGCTTCTGTTCCACCTTTCTGTCAGTCAAAAATCTTGTCATGTTTGAAGTCACATCTGCAGCAGTTCAGCTGTTTTTCCATGTCTTTTTACCATTATCATGCCACTTACAGCTTTTCCTGGTGACAGATCTGTCTCAACTGTTCAAGTAAACACCAGGATGTTAGTGGCAGGCTAAGCTACAGAAAAAAAACATCCTCATACCTTAGACGCCATTTTAATGTCAAATGTTATAATTAATGTCATTTTGGCCAGACAATTGTAATTTCTGCTGATCCTCATGAGTGTTTGTCATTCAAACCCATCATTTCTTCAAAAGAAACAGCAGCTTTAGTCTGAGTAGACCCATTATCAACAGAAGCATCGAATGATGGTTGCAGAGTATTGCTTTATTCTAGAACTCACCACTCTTTTTTCGCTTTTGTTTTCTGTCTGGTATTACCCACAGAACTTCCCACAATGCATTTAAGTGATAGAATAATCCAGTTTATTTTAATATGGGCAACATACTAGAGCAGAACCAAATGGACTACTGCGGGTTAATGGTGCTTGCTTCTTTGTCTATCCTTGGCTATTATGGTTATATAATTTATTATACCCTATCTTCTCCCTGTCTACCCTATCTTGTTCTCTGTAGTGGAATGGAGTCAGTAAAAAGTGTTTGTGCAAGACCTCTTGTAAGAGAACAAAGTGTCAATATATTACTCTGTCTTTGACCTAAGAACAATGATTAGCTCTTTGAAAGTCATTACCCATGACCCAAACCTCTGAGAATTGACTGCAGGACTACGACCCCAGCAGGAAGGAAAATTGCTTTTCCACACTTTATAAAAATCCTCCTTAACCAAATATTCTGATCTAGAGGTGGTGCTGGCTGTCAAGACACCTTTTCCCTACGCAGTACTAGTGTGCTCCAGCCAATGTGCATGCCAAATGCTGCTGTTAATTTCTTCAGTCTTCTGTCTTTCATCATGTTTTACCAGTGGCTTTAGGAGCCAGTAAGGATTTACAGTACACACTATTACAAGACCTCAAATAAATACTCATATTTAATGTGTACATATAGAGTAGCTGTGTTTAAAGAGAAAGATAAAAGCAAAGATAACAGCTCTAACCCCAGGTTTACCCATATAAACCAAGATGCTCCCTCTCCACTGGCACCGCAGTACCTACAGAGAGAAGGTATGTAAGAGTGGGAAGCTGATGGCACTCTGTTCGATCAGGATTTCTGCACTAATTATCATATGATCAATATTGCCCTCTCAGATTATGACAGGTATATCAGCATTAAAAAAAGCTATACTAAAATAGGTTCTTGTATCTGTTGCAAAACCATGTATAAAGACTTTAGCAGTAGTTATGTTAAGGCTTGGAGAAATCAGTAGGCCTGAGTACAGGCAGTATCGTGAAGCAAAGTTGCCAGTAGAGATCAAAAGGATCAATAGAGCGTACTGAGGAGGTAGAAAGACCTATATAATTATTCACAGAGACTTAGGTGACCTGCTTAGTGGAGTGTGTGGCTTATCTAATAGAGTCATGGTAAAGAATGTTCAGTTAACGAAAACAAAGTCACAATGAAATCATAAATTAAGTAGATATGTTTAGAGATCAAATCTGTTGTGATAAAGCAATATTGGAAAGAAACATATATATACTCGGTGATTTTGTCAAAGTCTGGGGCTCTGACTTGGGACGCTAGTCCGCAGGCTCCCAGGGCCCTCAATAAAGCACCGCATAAAATAACTTCGGTTGTTTTGTGTTTCCTCGGTTCGGGCAACATATCCATGAATGAGTTTTGTTCCATTATGTCTGATGGCATCGACATCATCAAGATCCACAATGCAGGTCATTTTTGCCTTTGTCTTTTTATATTACTATTCTACCAGTGGCATATTCTACTACTGGGATATTTATTCATCAGGAAAAACTGGATAATAAGTGGTGGAAAGACATATATTTGTACAAACACTAGAAAGAAACAGTTTTGTCAGTAAATATTCCATTCAACAGTTAAAAAACTTCAAAGCTTAAAAAGAAAAAATTTTACTTACTTAAAGCTACCTGGAAACCTAGAACCAGTGCTAAGCTTCACTTCAATAATGTGAGACAGAGGTCGGTATGAAATTTGTGGTAGAAAATTTGAGGGGGAGGAGGTTGCTTCTGCCTGCATGCTCCATAACTGCTGTGTACTGGAAAAGTCAGGGTTCTGGTCTACTGACAAATGGTAGAATTATAAATTAAGATACGTACTCAATGGAAATGTTGAGAAAATGTTAAATGTTTAATATACACTTTTGACTCCTTATTCCCCTTTGCTCATTAGATCCATGTTTCAAGATTTCAGATTGATTTCTGAATCTGATTGATTTCAGTTTTCAGATAGACACTCTTTTCAGATTCTGGATTTTCCCTGGCACTGAAAGGAAAGATTTTGTGGCAACTCAGACATGTATAATTGAGAGTGTCTAAAGTGGAAGACACAGCTGTATCTGACCCATATAGTAATCACTGCATATATTTTTGTCTCTGGAATATCTCTCATGAACAGATCAAGATACTTATTAATCTTTCACCTCCTTACTTACATTAAACGAATTAATAATTTAAAACATTTTAGAACTAATTAGAACATAAAGATTTATGTATATATATGCATTTAGAACAATTTAGAATACATATGTACATCAAAAAGACACTGATACAACTAATATAAGTATGCTGATTTACAGCTAATTAATTTTAGCTTAATGAAACTCACATTGCCTCATGATTCAATTACCTCAGGCTTCTTTTCCTCTTACACTTGTGGTTTTGGTTGTAAGTAGAACAAACTTATTTTTGAGAAAGAAAAGTATCAGCATTGTAATTAGAAACTAGTTATGGATAACGTAGAATAGAAAATATGGTACTAATAACATATTCCAAAATAGAAATAGTCTGAACTTTAGCAACTTATGGCTGTAATTTGATAAATCTTTCTGAAATATGAAAGCAACAGCGCATATGAACAGATGTAAAAATAATGACACCCCAAAAATGCTCGCATTTCTTTTTAACTTTGCTGAAAGACAAATATCAATAATCTGGTTGTCAAAATCTTTTCAGCTCATTATTTCTATGGGATTTTCAGCCAAACTTGGCCAAGCTAGTACAAAGCCTTTTTTCCTCAAATATGTCTGTGCCGGCTTCTTCAAAGAATGTTTGTTGCTTTTCTCTTTTCAGGGAAGAAGAGGGTGCATCAGCATCTTGCAGTCCTCACAGTTCTCACACACCAAATATTCTTGACTCCTGCCATGATACTTCCAAGAAGATGATAGCTACAAACATACTACTCCAAACTGATCAGAGCAGAACAGTTTGAAGGCAGTTCACAAATGAACCATCCGACGGTCAAGCAGAAAAGCACTGCAAGGCAGCAGCATCAGTGTTCAAATCACAGCAAATGAGAACAGAGCTGACTCAGCAAGACATAAATGATCTTCCCAAATCCCAAAGGTAATGGAAAGCAAGACAGTCCTGTGTGCCACTAATCTGTCTCTCTCTCTCTCTCTCGCTAAAGGAAGGAAACACTGGTATCATATAATTCTAATGATGTCCCTTAACAGAGAACACTTTGCACTATTCATTAATCTGGTACTAAACATAATAGTATATTGTACACCTTTTCCTTTTGTCCTCACAGCATGCACTGCATTACATACATTGTGATTTCCACCTCTGTACCTTTTTGTGGTAGAGGTAGTAAAATATGAGTCATATCTACCATCCTAACTGAGCTACTGTGATGGTTAAAACCAGAAATTACAAACATCATCACTGTGGTTGCCTGATGTAGGGTTGGACGTGTAGCAGCTGAAAAGATGCGTGGGGTATTTAAGTTGGGTACCTGGAGGTTACAAAAGCTTGCCATCGGTCACCACATCATGGCTGTTCTTCTGTGCCCTACTGGTGATCACTAAAAATGAATGAAAAAGTAGATACAGCAAGTTTAAACATCTGTTCTTATAGAGCCATACAGTTCATCCTGTTATTGAAACTAGTAAGAGTCTTGAAAGTATTTTCCATCAAGTACTGGACTATCAATGCCTCTTATAAGCATCCACTCAGAAAGTTAAAATTCCATTTATTTGAAGACTTTGCTGTTGGTAGCAATAAAAGTAACAAATTAAAATTGCATAGGATATTTCATATCTGATTGTTTGCTTAGTTGGCAAAAACAACAACTTTCTAACTTTGAGCCCTAACAGAATGTATTGGGCATCACCATCTAACACCACATGCAGATGTGAACTCTGATATGAAGTATCCAGAATGCTCCCAGAATCAAGGCTCTGATTCCTGTAATTTGCTGTAATTATATGAAGAAACTCTTGCCTCGTAATGCAAGACAATAAATCTAGGATGAGAGCAAATCTTTTCATACTCCAATTCCAGTCGCAGCAGCAGCAGCTGTTTTGCCACGTGAGTACACCCGCTAGAAATAAACTAATAATCCACAGCAACTCTGGCATCAATGACAGCATCAATCTTTATAGAGGAAAACGTGAAATCGCTTACAGCAAAGATTCAGTTGAGCTAGAAAAATTCACTACTTGGAATCCTCTGCTATAAATAAATAAAATGTTACAGAAGGTGTAACCTGCAAATAATCTAATAGAAAAACAACTGGTTTTGTGTAAGACTAATGCACAAATGAGCACACCTCAGTAACAGTGAAAATGTGATTATAAGGATATAGAAATTCAAATACGGAATCCAAAGATAATCTGCAGAAAGACTCCAAAGTGTTTCTGAAAGAGCTGTAACAAAATTGATGGAAACAATAGAAAGAAAAAAGGTGAAAAGGAGATTTTTAATCTTGGTATAGGTATACCCAGGACAAAAAAAAAAAAAGTAATTAAGCGTAGTATTTAGATAGTAATGAGGAAAGCATCATTTTTTAATTAAAACAGGGTTCATTTAATCACAATCAGTGTATTTGTGTCAAGGTAATAAATGACTAATAGTTAAAGGCCTTACCAGCATTGCTGGGAACTATCAATCGCTACTTGGCCAAATGCAAAACACCTGCTGCCTTCAAGCAAGATGGTTTCTAGGAAAACGTACTGCTTTGGGTTAGAATAGCCATGCTTAGCTAGGAAAAAAACAAACAAAAAAAAGCTGAAAAACACCCCCCCAAGCCCTCAGAAGCTGAGTTCAATGACATAGGTTCATCTTTGTTTAGAGAAAGAGATTTGCAAGGCTCCAGGTGATATGGTTTGCTGCAGCTGAGTGGAGGAATGGGCCCAATTACTGCCTTTAAAACAGTGAGAGGACTGTGGGAAAGGAATGAGAAGTTAATCATACAACACCAGAAAAATCAGTATTTCTACAGAGTATGTGATTTTTAATGTCCAGTATTCCTCTATTTTAATTCTGCTTTAGGGGAGCAGGGTTTTTTCCTTTGGTTGGTTTTGGGTTTTTCTGGTTGCATATTTTTTAATTTTTGTTTTCTTTTATTCCCCCAGGCCTGCGAGATTTTTTTGTTTGTTTGTTTTGTTTTGGGAGAGTTGTTTGGGGCTGAAAAGATGGGTTGGGTAGGTGTTACTTGGGCTCAGCAAGCAGACAAGAAAAAGGCAAAAAACATGTAAAGAGAAACTAAGATTGTGGGTTGCTGTGGTTTTGTGCATTACTCATAATTTTTCATGCTGAATCCTAAAGAAAATACATGATTTTTTACATGTTATCACGTCTCCAAAGAGGATTGTTGCACTGCATCAAGGGCTGAGTTTGCAGGACAGCTTATTTGCTGAGAGGAATGCAACGCCAACTTAAACAGTATCTATTGATGAAGTAACTTAAGTATTTATTTATACGACTATATAAACTACACAGATAAGGCCTGCTATTCCAAACTGGAAAAAAAAAAAAAAATTCCATAACCTTGCAAGAAGCATGAAAGCATAAACGCATGCATAGCACAGACTATGGTTTCTGACACGATCCATGAGAATTTTTCAAGTTTGAAATCAGATTGCCACACCACATCCAAGCTGTGATGAATAAAATCAGGAAATCAGGAATAGCTGTACGAAAAAGTGTAGCAGCTGTGAAATGTTGATTTATCAGAATCAAGAACATAATTTATTCTGTTAGTAAGACACTATTTAGCTTGGGGGTTTTGGGTCTTTTTTTAGTTTTTTGCTGTTGTTGTTCCGTTTCTCCCAGTGTTTAATCAGCAATAAGCACACCATGGTCAAGATGCGTATGAGCACACAAAAGATGTAACTCCCCTCACGCTTGTGCTACACTTCACGGCCTGGCAACGGGTAGCCCTCTTAGCGCAACGCCAGACTACGAAAGGTTCATCCTGCCACTGCCGCAAGAAGTGACCGCTGGAAATGAACCACTCCAGATGAGAGGGACTTTAATCTCCGAACCCTAATATTTAACACACAGTTCTTTGTCCCGCCCCCGACGCTGCCCCGCGGCTGCTGAGGCGGTGCCGGCGGCGGGCGGGGCCAGGCGCGGGTGCGCGCGGCGCTCGAGGCGTGACGCGCGCTCGGGGCGCACCAATGGGAGGCAGCGGCTGCGGCGTTTGAACGGCGCGTGGCGGGTGCGGCTGGTGCCGTCCCGCGGGACCCAGCGGCCGCTCCTGCGCTTCCCGGGCGCCGCGGGGCCCAGCCGGGCCGCGGGCAGCCAAGGAGCCGGACGTGTGGCGAGGGGGAGGACCGTGCTGCGGGAAGACGAAAAACCCGGGCCGCTGCGCACACAGCCGCGGGTCCTTGCGGGCCCTCCCGCCTCCGCCGGGGGTTTGGACGGCCGGTCGGCGGGAGGGGCCCGGCTCTGCACTCGCCTTTCCGAGCAGGTACGGCCGGTCGAGGGGGCGTTGCTGGGCTCTGTGGCTGCAGAGTTGGAGAAACCGGGGTCCGACCGCTGGCGCCTCGGGAGAGCTCGCGCCCACCCCAGCTCTTCCCTCCGGTGCCGGTGTTTAAAGCCCTTCCCGGCCCTGCAGCGGGCAGCGAGCGTTTTGCAGCTCAGACACCGCGCGGTCATGACAGCAGCCGCGCTGCAGCAACTGCGGCGAGAATGGTCATAGCTGCGTGTCTTTTCGTGGTTGTGGGTCTCTGTTGTGTGTTTATTTCCGTTTAAAACTGCCACGAACTTTACTCGTGTGTCCCTTGTCCCTTTTGGCGTTGGGGGAGGGTGGTGCAACCCCAGGCTCATGGGGGCTTCAGCTTTTCTACTTTTAAAGGTAGAAGATGGCAGAATACTCGAGGAAGTCCTTCAGAGACAGTCTGAGTGACATAAAACAACGTATGAAAGAGAAACGAACTCAGAAATGGTTAAGGCTGGGTAAAACTACACAGTTCTCCACCGTAAAGGCCAAAAGAGCAAGTAAGATGCTTAAATATCTTAGGATTTATAATTTATTTGTTTTCTTTTCAAACCTAGTTGAACCATTCACTGTCTATTGCAGCCAACAACTCCAACAAAATGAAGATCATTCAAGCAAACAACAGAGATCTGGCTCTGGCCTTGCAAGAACAAAAGTTCAAACTAAGGGAAGCAGAAGCTACCATTCTTCAACTAAGGAAAGATTATCATATTTTGAAGATTCAGATGTTTGACTTGCAAAAAAATCATAAGTTTCAGCAAGAACAAGGACTCGTGGAGGTATTTTTAGTAATAATTTTATGGGCTGGTGAAACTGAACATCAGAATCTGCACCAATCCACTGATAGTTATATTTATGATCTTAAATGTTTCATAAAACATTAACACAGTATGTACAACGGGGTTTTTATCACCTAACTTGGTATGCTGGTTTGGATACCATGACACCTGGTAATGAACTTTATTTTTCTCACTACTCTTTCTTATTTACTTAAAATAATAAAGAGTAAGCCTAAAGTCTTTTAAATCTTAATTAAAAAAAAAATAAAGTCTAACTTCTTTAAATCTTAAAAATCTATCTTCTGTGAATTTGATGGGGGGCTTATCACATGTGAAGACACCTGACAGAGGTTTCTTCAGATTTGAGTTCTCTCATAACGCTGATAAGAAGTTTGTACTTGATACTAGAGTATGATAGTAACAGTGTTACTGTCTTTCCTTTCTCCATTAGAATCGACTGTCAGCCTTGAATGAGATAATTTCCAAAGTCTCTCAGAATTTACTGGACTCAGTCACTCTCCTTGGCCCGGCAAAGAATTTGTGTTCCATAGACATGGTAAGCACCTTTTCCTGTTGAGAAGCAGGAATTCTGTTAATGATTCCCCTCACTCCTTTCACTATAGATGCACATGGTATTTTAGATCTGAGCATTAATTTAGAGGAAGGACTAGTCCCACAGTTCCCAGTATGCCATAGGGTGCACACTGTGAGGGTGTGTCAGTAGGTTGTAAGTGGGACTGATACTCTGCTAGGAGGCGGTTGGGGCACTCTGATTTTCTGGGGTTTAGTGCACAGTTCCTTCCCCTGTCCACTCGCTGTAGGATTGGGCTGGTGATGCATGTGCTGATGTGCAGAGGCTGAGTAGGTGCCTGGCTAACACCTACAGCAACTGGTGTTAGCCAGACAGAAAGAAAGATTCAAGGGCCTCTTTGGTCTTTCCTTGGGTAACATGGCAGTTGTCTAAAATTTGTAGATGGTGCAAGCTTATTTCTGCCATTTAATCACAGTAAGATTTATTTTGTTGACAGAATCAAAGAGTGCTTTCTTCAGGTCCTGGAAACAGTTGCAATGTCATAGGACCAATACATTCAATGTAAGTATCATTGATTAATGCCTGTTGTTTGAAAACTCTGTTACAGGAAGTTTAATTTTCTGACTGGGAAAAGGGAAAAAACTCAATGTAATGAAATTGTTCCTTGTCATAAATTTTATTGCTGTTTAGTAAATACTACATTTGGTATTTTCTCTAGAGGACCTCTAAAGTGTGCTCATGAAGATGGTCCTGTACTCCCAAGTGGGATGGAAGCTGGAGGCGATAGAAGTTCTTTGTCAAAGATCTGTGAGCAATCTGGCAGTGACATTTCTTTTACCAAAATAATTCCAAGTGAAGGTAACTAAGTCAAAGTATCAGACATTGCTCTATTTTGAATTAGGAAAAAATTGTGTGAGTACAAGTTTTAAAAATTGCTGCTTTTGAAGGAACTAATGAGTAACTTTCTGCTTATTGTCATAAAGGAGGAATGCTAATGCTGTCCATTGTAAAATATTTGAGTGAAGATGTCCAGCAAAATGGGGATGAATTTGAAACTGCTTTATCTTCTCTATACCTGCAGTCCAGTTTCATTATCTACCAAACAGTTCAACCAAGTAAAATTATCTTCAGATAGGCATTAGCATTAATGAAATCAATAAAAACTTGTTAAAAAAGCAAGATACTCAGGAAACTAATTACCTGTAAATAACCTTTCTAAAAGGAAAAGTTTATAGGAAAATACTAATGTTATATACTTAACTGCTTTCTGTCTTGAAGCTGTATTAAACAGAGCTTATCTTAATTGCCATATCCTAGTTTATACAAATCTGTGGAGAAAACCCAAAGAATAGTCTGAATTTTTGACAGGTTCAGAATTGTTGCACAAAGTTTTAACATGTTGTTACTGTTTAGCTTTAACATGACATTCTCTCTTCAATTACAAGGACAGACATCTGACTTTCATCTGGACAATACAGAGTCAGAGCTGGAAAACATTTCTTCAAGTGTGAAGTTTGGACTTGGTAGAGTATTACCAAAAAGTGTGTCCACCAGACGTCACTTTTCAAAGATGAGGAACCTTGATGTAATTTGTACTGGTATCTTGGACCATTCAGAAGCACCTGATTCAGTAAAAGAACTTTCTGAACAGAATGAAATTAGGCTTGAGGAAAGTCTAGGAAAGTGTGCTACAGAAAATATAAGTGCAGCTATTTCTCACTCATTGAATGAAAGCAAAGTTGATTCAGAGCTGGTGTTGAGCCAGAAAAATTCTGAAACTACACCGTTCAACTTAAAATGTACTTCTGATCTTAAACAACCCGAGTGTAAAAGCAGAGAAAACCCTCAAAGAAGGAAAGAAAAGCACCAGAAAGGAAAACTGGAATGGCCACGTACTTCCCAACAAAAACCAGGAAAACAGGGTAAAGAGACTTCTAAAGAAATGTTGAATTTCTTGGGTGGCATCAGTGATGCTTATGACTTTCATTTGGAAGAGAGTGTCCATCTTACACCTTTTCGACAAAACAAGGTGAACAACAGCAAAACTGAAGTGGATGATGAAGAAGACTCAGCTGAAACCAATACCACTGAATCAAGCAGTACTGCAGAAGATTCAGATGACAGCCTTTATGAGCCTTACAAGAGCAAATCGAAGAAAAGGCGGAGTTCAGTGGACAAGAACCCTACATCACCAATCCATGCAAGGCCAAGGTCCAAAAGATGTTTGGCACAGCGCGAGCAGAAACTCTGTCATGAAGAAGAGACTGAAAACAACAAATCAAGTGATAAGTCTATTAGTAAGTACAGAAAGTGTTCTGTAATTGGTTTTCTTTCCTTGAAAGACAACATTGTTTAAGAGGTTTAGGTTTTCTTATTTTAGGGGTTTTTTTTTTTAATAGCAACTAAGAGTAATGTTGCAAGAATGGTTAGATTTTCTTTTAAGCTCACTTACCTGAATGACCTGAAATTTCTTCACAGGGCAGCCTTCTGAGCCATCTCGTGGGCATCTCTGTGACGTTACCAATACAGCTGCAGTGCTTCCTAGCACTGGGGAAGCAGCAATTGTCCCTGAAGATGAAGGAGCTGAGTCTCCAAAACGCAAGCGGCGGAGCTGTACTGTTACTGTGAACTATAAAGAACCAAGTATTGCAGGGTAGGTGTCTTTACTTTCTAGTTTGATATAAAGTTCATGATTCTCCATCCAACAGAGGATTTGAGAGGCTTATTAGAACTTGAAAACAAGACCTCAGCAAAAGAGCTCATTCAAACAAATCTAGAGTTAGTAATATAGCCTAGTTTGTGTGAAATTGAACTTGCTAGCTAAGAGTTACTGTTTTCAGTGACATAGGGAACAAAACTCAGATTTGCTTTTTTTTTTTTTTTTCAAACAGGAAACTCAGGAGGGGAGATCCATTTACAGATACAAAGTTCCTGTGTTCTCCAATTTTCAAGCAGAAAAAAGACACTAAACGACATTCTCTTAAGAAAGATTCTATGAAAAAATACAATGAGAAATTTGTTAGTTGTCATTGAGACTTTCAGCAAAACCATGCTTGTGCCATGAAGAAAGTAATTTCCTGGATGAAATATTTTGTTGCACAATGTTATATAAATATGTAAATAGTTATGTACCTAATATTAAGGATATCAAATTAAGGGGGCCTGGATTTATTCTAGTGACTTGTTTTCAGTGATATGGATTATTTCTATAAATAAAGTGATTCTATTCAAGATCTTTTTTAATGGATCTGGGAGTATATGAGAAATCTCTGATGGGTAAGAAGGTGAATATTGTATGGATGAACTTTACACACTTAATATGTTTTGGGCAGGAACTATTTTTAATGATAGTGTTTGTACAGATCTTGTTTATGTAATGGTTGTACTTTCATACTGAATCTTATAATAAACATATTAATGTTTGGAAACAGCTCTGAGTGGGTTGGCGTTCTTTTGCCAGTTTCCATAGTTGCTCCACGGGCAGTAATGTCAGCAGTGGGCATTACAGGCCTGTGTACTCTGTCCCCATCTTATGAGGTGGCATAAGCACTGTTTAGAAGCAGATTACAAGCTCTAAATTGATTCCGTAGCTGCAGCTCTCAAAAGCAGCAGTTAAGGCTTAGTTGGTCCTGCACTAGGTGCAAGTTAGAATCAACCAGACAGAAACAAAGCCAGTTTCTCATGAAGGCTCCACTTTGGTGGAATGTAAGCTGTTAGTCCCAACAGCTGTGGGACTACCATAATAGTTTATAATAATTTTTGCCCTGTGCCTTTCCCAGAGGAAGAGCTGCCACATGGGAGCTTGTGCTATTTGGTGCCATGCTAGGCTGTATATGAGAACAATGTTACTAACTGTCCACCACTCAGACTACTTTTACTTTGCTTGAGACACACTTAGGTATTAAAGGATACAAGAATACCCAAATGAAAACTACAAATTATGGGAAAGTACAAGAAGTACAAGCTCTTCATTTGTATTGCAAGAGTGTCTGTCCTACTTCAATGGGTGCAAATCTGAGAAGATGGGGAAAAGAAAAATCTCTTCCTGCTCTAATTATTTGTCATGTATTGGACAGGTGCAGGTTTTGTTTATGGTATGCAAAATGAGGGACTACCTTAGTACCATGATGGTGATGCTACATATATTATGTGTTATTGTGAGTAAAGGACTCTTGAAGGCAAATACCAGCAAATAGCATAAGCATGCTTTGAGGTGAAAAAATCAAAACTTTGAAACACCTAAGTTAAGGAACCGTTGGAAAGTGTTGAGGAGATGGGAGTAACAGCACTGTATCTCAGTTACCACAAAGCTGGGAATGCTGCTTGGACTGATCACAGCTCACCCCACCATGCTCTGGTGAAGAACTCATGAGACCATTTTGCATCTTTTCTATCCTACCTGGAAGAGGCACTGATAGCACTCCCGTAGCTTCACTGTGCTTGGTTGTGAAATTGCTTCAGTATGTATGTTTGTATCACAAGTACTAATTAATGAAAAAAAGAGACCAAAATAAGTCAAGTTTTGTACATATATAATTTAAAACTATTCTGTACCAGTACAATATATTAATTTGACAAATGTAAAGTTCATCAGCTGTTAAAGCATTTGCAAAACCACATATCCTACCATAACTTTATTGCACAGTATCTATGAAAATATTAATTCTTAAATTAGAAAACACGTTTCAATATAGAAGAGACAATCTGATTGAAAGACGATAAGAAAATCTACTCTGAAAATAACAAAAATTCACAGGTTACCAAGCTTAACAGGTGCATCTGTAGGCCCAATCTACAAAACAGGTTTATAGCATCCTGTTCCGGCTATTAAAAAGAAAGTACTCACTGTACCTTTGTTATAGATCCCAATGTAGGTCAGACTAAATTCATACAAAACATGATGGCAAGTCCAGCGTTAACATTTTGAATACCTTGGGTACCACATTTACTACTTCCAGATAGTTCCTGACATCTCCTTGCTGAATTGACTTGTGATCTAACATTGCACAGGCATTTTGCAGGAATAGATTCTTTGACACAGCACAGGATTGGTTTTCTCAGTCTCATAACTATTGAATTTTACCAGTGTAACATCTGTAAATATAAAACACCAAGAATGAAAGTTTAATCTGTTTTTCACAAAAGCAATTATAATTTACAGTTACAAACTCTAATTAGAAAATATCAAGGGACAGCTTGTTGGCCTGTACTGATCTCCATTAAGGATTTAGGTGTACCTCTTAAATGTAGTGTAAGCAGCAATATATATATATTATATATGTGTGTGTGTGTGTGCTCTTTTTGAAGATATAGTAGCAAGAGCTGTAAAATGTTAATATGTTCCTGGGTCTAAATAATCACAGTTAATAAGCATTTACAATAAAGCTTGGTAGATAATCCAGTTTACCACAGAGCCAAGTATCTAAGCTTGAAGCTGTCCTATGTTTTCTTCTTTTGTGTACAATAGTTTTATTTCTGCTGAATAATGTAAAGAATTTAGCAGTGAAGAGTAGTAAGTAGGGTGGATCATGAAGTGCATGAAAACCTTAAACTCTACTAAGCCAATTAAAATTGTCTAGTAGATGCAAAGTAGTCTCTAAAGTCATTTTGGGTACTTATGTCCTGCATAAGCCAAGTCACTATGAAATTATGCATCTAGCCAGATATTTTTCTTTTTTTTTTTCTTTTTTTAAAGAGTGGTTATGAGATTACAATTTGCAGGTAAAATATTTATCAAAACTGAAAATTAATAGAAAAACTTGCATCTATCAAAGACTACAGGCAGTCCTTTTTCAGAACCTGACTGCTCTTCTCTCACAGCTTCTCAACCTGCTGAGTGTTTCTTTTAAAAAATAATATCTTATAAAAAGATTCTACAAAGAAACAAATGTTTCAGAACCCCCCCACACCTGTTGTTTTCCCTTACAATTTTCTTTTTTACTGGAAAAAATAATAAAACTTTATCAAATAGGTACTGCATTAGGTAAGCTATAACATTAGGTAAGCTATAACATCTGTTGTCTGGGAATTTTCTTCATCTTCCCAAACATGTGCAACTTCCCCCATGTTTGTGGGGTTTCTGAGGCTGTAGCTGATAAACTTATTAGGAACATAAGGTAATCGGCACACAAAAGAAATTTTCCATAATTAAATACATTATAAAGCATTTTAATAAAATAATTTTTGTAACTTCAGTATAATACATGTTTGCAAAACTAAAAGGGTTTTTAAAAGTGCTAAGTATTAAACAGAAGTTTCTTGAAAGTCCCACAACTCAGATATAGAACGGCTTTCCTTGTCCATAACATAGGCACGCTATTTGGTTGTAAAAAAGACAGTGTCACTTGTCAATTAGTCCAGCTTCTTTAATTTTTGTGTAGAAGAATTTCTCCAGTATATTGGCACATTTGTAGTATTCACTCTCGGGGGGGTTGTACTCTCTGCAGTTTGTAAAGACTCGCTGCAAGTCTGCCATGAATAATTTCTTAGACACGTAGTACCTGTTCTTGAGTCGCTCACTCATTGTTTTGAGATCTGTACAGAAGAAAAATAGATTAACAGCGTTTGATTCAAATACTTTTTGTGTGCAATATCCCTTCAGACTGATTTGCCAGTTAACATGAACTGGCAAAGCTAGGATTTGGAATGGAAATTGCCTTCATCTAGGGCATGATCCATTTTTTACTTTCAAAAGCAGCTGAGCTGCTGGAACTAAGCAATATTTCACTGTTAGGATGAATTTATGTGGAGTTTATTTTTAATTCTTTACAACATTAAAGGTTTTTTTTTTCCTGTACTCAGAGCTCTAAGTTTTCTGTGGGTAGTAGATGTCCCTAATGCTCTTTTGACTGTCCTGAGACAACCCGTCCTCAGCTCTGCTGGAGGAGCCCTTAAGGGTATACAGGCAAAGAATTCAAACATCACAAAACATGTATGTCAACCTAAAATCCTTACTGGTGTGCAAACACAGCAGAGATGATACATTGGTCTATACTACAGGCAGGATTTGTAATTTTAAAAAAATAGATTAAATTTGTTCTATGCTCTACATATATTTTTATCACCATTTCAGAGTTTACAATTGTGTATTCTGTTTAAGAATCACATGAGAATTCTCTCTCCTGCTTTCAGAACATCATGCAAAACATTTACTTACAGAACATTCTTTAGGAAGTGTTCTCCTTTATACTAAAATCAGTTATCCATAAAATATGTAAATCATTTCAGTGTTCTCCACATAGTTGCTTTCCCAGTAATTCTCATCAGGCATTTAAAAATTCTGTCTACATTACAAGTGTTGTAGGAGTGAGTACAGGAATAGAAGCAGTGGGAGGTGTGCTGGATGCCTTGGCTTTTCTCACCTCAGATGCTCCAACTATTTTTTTAGCAATGCTTGAGCCAGGCATCAGCACCACCTTTATGAAACTGTAACAGAAGTAGTTGAAATGAAGGAGACCTAATGTCAACAAGTATTGCAAGGACAACAGAAACCAAAGACCTCCAATGCAAAGGAATTAAACTTTTTAACTTCAGATTTTAAAATATGGTTGTATTTTTGTTTTGGTAATGTTTTGGGGGTGTTTGGGGGGTGGGTTTTGGTTTTTTAAAGGGATATTTGAATTTATTAAAAGAGAAGAAAACCCTGTCAAATTGACAAGATGGCATTATTTAAGCAAAGTTTGATGGATGTTCTCAAATACCTTTTCCAATGATACAGAACTTGCCACTCCCTAGTTTTGCACAATGTTTTGCAAAAGTAAAGGCTTATTCAGCTCCCATTAATTCTGAAATTCAGGTGCCTATACCTAAACTAGATATCCATAGACTAATTATAGCACCCAGCTGACAAGGCTGCTCACCTCACCCTAACGCAAATGTTGCCTGGCTGGAGAGTTAAGCTGTTCTCCTCTAAGTGCAGTGAAAGTTTGGTTCCATCTGCCACTCAGCCATACAGCTTTTGAATGGCATATGAAAAGGGAAAAAAAAACCCCAGAGTACTGCTTGAAAGACCACCTGAAGAGCACTTTAAACAGGGGTAAAAAAAAACTTTATACATGAGAACTGACCTTAGGAGGTAGTCAAAAAAATTTACAGCCATAACCTCTCAAAAACTGTACAATTTAGTCTGTACACAAACATAAAGGTAACTGTTATCTCTTGTCTGAGCAACTTTTTACAGTATCAGCATGCTGGCAGGGAGAGCAGAAAGTAATCTGCAGTTAATCACGAATCAACGCACAGTTTAGTCATGCTGGGTTCCTTAGCTGACAAAAAACAGAGCAAAGCTAAACCAAAGATCTCAGCTTAATCCTCAAAGGAGAACTGCTGCCCCCACCTCTAGTGTAATGCATCTGAACAAGGAAAGGACAGGCAACACTCCTACTTTGGGTTTGCCAGCTCAGGAACATTCTTTGTAACCACTGTTCAAACAGCCAGCTAGATCTGCTCAGAAAAGCAGATAGAGAAAACTACCACATAAGGGAATTAACAGTCTTTTTCTTCACTGGTAGAAAATAAATTTGTGTCAGGGATACAGGAAGCCAGCTACTGGTTTATAAAGTATATGCATATCTACTATTTGGGAATGATAAGTTGAATACAAAAGGATAATTAAACTAAATCGATATAGATGGTCTTGGAACCTATGCAAACCAACATGAACAAATACTTTTATTTATTCTCTGAGAAACTGATGGGTAGTAGCCTGCCATGAACCTGTATTTCATTCTCTAACGATATTAAGGAGTTCAGAAACTGTCATCAGAATGATAGAGGTGAGCACTGCATAAATGAGGAAGGAGTGTCAGAATTCAGTTTTAAATCTGGTGCAGTACAAATCAAGCATCCATTTAGAGCATCACTGAATTATCACTGAAATTATGTCCCAGAAGTCAAAAGCTGGGTCATAAGAGAAGCAATCAAAAGAAAAACATTATTAGCAGTTGCGTACTTCCCTTTGCAAGCAATCCTACATAAACAATAGCTGCATTACTTATAAGAAAAAATAAATAAATAAAACACCTCAGACAACTGTGGCAGATCTAAAAGACAAAGATAAAAGTTAGCTTACAATCAGTTGCATGAAGCATTTTCCTAAACTTAAATTGGAGCAAAGTGTTAAGACTTAGTTAGAAAACCCTGGAACTTTTCAAAAGATTTTCTCTATGTGACTTAGAAATCTTAAACCTGTGTTTCAAAGCAACTCAAATGCTCAGGTGTTCCTGAAAGTTTGCCTTGAGGTTTTTCTAACATATGAGTAGGACCTGCAATGACCAGTTACCACACACAAGAACATATTCCTACAATTCACCTACACCAGTTCAGTCCTGAAAGCTTCTAGCTGATTGCACCATTTAAGAGCTTGTTAGGGTTCTCTAGTGCATGCTAAGATTTCAGATATGTACACCATACATGTTTCACAAAGGTCACAGAGCACTCATCAGTTTCAAACGACAGCCACTCGACACTTCAGAGCTGCAAGTAACATAAATCTTTTACCATAAAACAATCAGATTAAAATTTATCTGCTATGTCTGTAGCTATAATGATTTTTAAACTCTATACTTAAAAAATGTTAATAGCATTACCCATGGGAAACCTTATAACTTCATAATATCCAGGAGCTTCTGTTCTCTTCACGGGTTCCATGAAGGGCCAAGCGCTTTGATGGCTCTTTGGTAAAGAAAAAAGTAAGGTATCTAATATGGAAACTAGATATTGGAAATAATTTAAAAATCTTTACAGAAAGTAAGCTAGAACTAGCACTCACCTTCACTTGCTGCAGGATGGTTTTTAATGTGCTGTAAAGTTGATCTGGATCCTTGGGCTCCTTACTTGAAGAAAAATATGAATACAAAAAGATTAGTTTGAATCTCCTATCTTCATGCCTACAATTTGCATCTTACCTAAAAGCAACTCCAAAGTTTCACGCATTTTGTGGAAGAAATAACATTTAAAACAAGCAAACACACCCAAACAAAAATCCCAAAAAAGAACCCCACTACCTAAACCACACTTGCCTACAATAAAAAATAAATAAAAAACACCACAAAAACCACTTTACAACTCATCTTTTGCAGATTATTTATCTGATTTCCAATGGATAGAAGGCAATATCAAGTGACATTGTTTAAAGACTTTTCTCAAAGGAATAAACCAACTGCTTAATGATTTTACTTTGTGTAGCACTTACCCTCTTTCTTTTCCGCTTGGTTTCCAGCCAGTCTCTCCTGTACACCAACAACATGAGATATTATATGGGAACTACAGTAGGTCAAAACATTAACTGAGTTATTGCAACTCAAAGAAGAAAACCCATTTCAGCACTACTGCTGTAAAATGGGTTTGTTTTAATAAAGCTACTCCTAATAAATAACATAACCATCTAGCCTACAGCCCCATTCAATTTCCTACATGTCTCTTCCTCCAGAATGCTGAAAAGATTCTAAAATATTTCTATATGAAACACATTTCTTTTCAATAATTCAATACATATTTTACAGCAACCCACCCCTGTAAAGAATAATGATGACAAAGTTATCCAATCCGATTCCTTAGGGACAAAGAATAAATTGCAGAAAAGCACAGCTGAAAAAAAATCCCCCAAAAGATGATACTTAATTTTTTTAAATTCTGTTTTGTCCTGTAAGTTTATGTCTAGCATAGAAATAATTGTTGTTCGGGAGTGCAGTGCATTAAAATGGAGCCAGAGGGAAACTGCCGCCTACACTGCGATACAAATCAAAGAGGGATCACACATAAGTAAAATTATACACATGTACATAAAAGAAGATCAGCCTGAGATGCCTTGGGGAAATCTCAAAGACAGCAATTGTATTGGAAACACAACAATCTTCACAGAAATCAAATCAGCAGACCAAAACAATTACATTCTAATAAAAAAGAACTATGTGACTGCATTAGTATTTCTAGTCTCAGACCTTTCTTGGGCCGTTCTGCTTTTTTCCTATATTAAAAGAGATTGATACATACTAATTCCAGGAATGCTTTCTATAGGAATCTGCCGTACTCCATCTTTGAAGCAAGAAAGGCCAGGATAAACTTTTCGTATTTGAGCTTGTTTCCTTTCTATGAGCTTTTTAATGATCTATAATAAAGCAGAAGAGAAAACAAAAAATAATTTATTTGGTCTAAAGTAACCCAGAAGAATAATGCAAAACTGTCATGAACAGAAACATTTTCACTTCCTAACCTTGCAGTCCTTTTCCATGAAGCTGGTAATGGGGCTGAGCTACCTGACCAAACACTGATTCTGCAGATGAAGCTATCAAATCTCTCAGCTATTTTGGCACAAATTTAGGAAAAAGGAGTCATTGCTTGCTCTATTGATCACAAAGCTGTACAGCTTCTGGGAAGACAGCAGCAGAGGCAGAGAAGGACATTTTCTGAAAGAATGTTCGGGAACTGGCTCTAAAATTCTAACAACTGAGAGCTTCTGAAATGCTTCAGCACAGCTGGTCAAAAATTTCAAAGCACATATTGAATGCATATATTTTGATGCACATGTATGTTCATATTCCAAAATTTTACAAATAACCTATTCACTTCAAAGTCTCCATATAAAGTTGCTTATGTATCAAAGATACTCTCATTGAAGATTTTCTCTGGAGGATGTCACACTGATGCCACTCTTCAGAATCAAAATTCTACTCCACTTGTAAATGCTAGGGAAAGGCTTTTCCCACTCCTGGGTACACTCTGTTTTACTTTGCAGTCTTATTACCTCAAATTCTAAGCAATTTGCTTTGATGCTCTTGATACACACTTAGATACTTATCTAACCTTTGTGTGTCCTGAATATGCAACTTTCAAAACTTCCTAACCTGGACTAAACAAATGCACAACCATTCAGACCACCAGTTTGATAGACTGTTTTCTTTGGAAATAATAAAGATGGACATATTTTTATTTTTAAGGACCTTCACTCCCTCACACATAATATTTCCTCTCAAAGAAGAGGAAAAGAGAAAAACAGACTTTCAACAGAGCTTAGAAATGTTAAGAGAAATACAGTATACAACAGCACCATAGCCAGATTCCAGCATAATATGAAAATAATTTCAAACTAATTATTAAATCCAACTTAAGCCCTTCTTATAATTTAGGAACTAGTGGCTCTTCCTGATTAAAGCAAGCTGTTCAGTCAGTAACAGTGATTGTCCACAAGTCAGTAGGTCACAAAGCTTTGCATAAAGGGATTTGTCATATTTTTCAGAATGACTGTAAACAAGCTACTGGTTCATGTTGGGTGATATGGTCTTAGCAGCCATAGGCATATACTCCAATTCTCAAATAAAACCTTAGATACCATGAAAAACTTCACTTCTAGAAGGATAGGTCCTGAAAAGCCTGATGTTTAGTAAGGGCAATTTCCAGCATTCAAGAAAATTGGTACATAATACAAACTGTCAACATTCAAAATTCTTATGTCCAGGTAGCATTTTCACTGCTTTTGGTTATCGGCAGACAAGCAAGCATTCTTCATAAAGCTCCAGACTGTGAGGGCTATTTCTAAATTTCCTTGCAACAGGGAGAATAAAAGGCCTGATCTGTGTTTTGAGTGTTAAACAGGCAATCCTAAGATCCAGTTCCAAAGCTGTATATAATTATTCTCAGAGAAGATCAACAGCACAGATCAGTGTATAACAGCAGCTTTCTTCCTAATAATGTTAGACACGAGATGTCTGAAGAACCAAGGCACTTTATCTACAAGAAGAGTGTCTCCAAGTTCTTTAGAACAATATGGATATCTCAACAAATAAGAGAGTTGTCGTGGTTTAGCTTGGCCCAAGTTTTTCTAGTAGGGGAGGCCCACAAAGATGGCTTCTCGGTGAAGCTTCTCGAAGCCTTCACCATGTCCAGCTCTGAGGTGATGGACATGCTGCTGGCCAAGCCTGGGCCAATTAGAGATGTTGGTTACACCTCTGTGAAAAACATATTTAAGAAGAAAACAAAACAATGGGTGCACGCACTTTTCCTTAGCCAGAGGAGGAGAAGGAGGTGAGAGTATGTGAGGGAAAACAACATGGAGAGACCAAGGTCAGTGGAGAAGGAGGGGGAGGGGGAGCTCCAGGCACCGGAGCTCTGCAGCCTCTGCAGGCCGTGGTGAGGCCCATGGTGAAGCAGAGGGTGCCCCTGCAGCCCATGGGGGCCCACGGGAAATGCTGAGATCCACTCGCCCAT
>VZRN01004254.1:1949860-1982382 GCA_013397935.1 Dasyornis broadbenti | reverse complement strand
CTTTCCCCGGGCAGGGGAAGAAGATCTGGGTGATGAACTGACCTATATCCCCCCCCATACCTTGTTCCCTTGTGCGGCTGCTGGGAAGGAGGGAGGGGGGTGAGCGGAGAAACGGTGGCCTTGAAGGGTTTATTTTACTTCTCATTTACTCCTCTGACTCTGTTAGTAATAAATTAGATCACTTTGCAACCTAAGTTAGTCCTGTTTTGCCTATTTGAGTGCGTCTTCTCCCGGGTTTCCTTATCTCAACTCATGAGCCCTGGGTGTGGGTGTGTTAATTTGGGGGTACCTGGCATTTGGCCAGGCTCAAACCATGACAAGAGTGAAGAAAGCTAATAAAGCAATCCCCGAGCCAAAATCTGGAAAAATGACAAGTTTTTGGAAGTGGTATGTTACGTTGATGGTTTGGGCCCAGAACTGTACTATGGCAGTTAAGCACACCTAAGATGTAACATGCTACAGGGGACATATCCACTATCCACACACACTGACATCCCATCCCTAAGGGGCAGCTGGCATGTCCAGTAGTAGCCTGGAATCTGAAGGGTAATGCAGCCAAGGAGAAATGAAAGGGGAAAACTCATGGTCTGTGTTGTATGGACATATGAAAACTTTCACATTGAGTGAAGTTAGAAAACCTTGTCAACTGAAATGTAAAGCCATCAGATACTGCCTCTCCTTCTCCAAGCATGGACCAAATTCCTTCTCCAAGCATGGGCCAAAAGGCTCTATTGGAAGAAAAATGATTGCTCCATAAAGAAGCTCTTTTAACAAAATAAAAGGTCAGGTTTGAATAACCTTGAAAGAACAAATTATCCTTGTAATTTGTATTTCTTTAAAAACCCAAGAAGGTATTTAAACACAACTGGAAACATCATAATTATTTTTCTAATAAACCACCTTATTATATAATAAAACTAATATATATATTTATAGTATAAACTAAATAAAGAACATCCCACATAAACTCAGACTGGAAATTAAGACAAGCCACCCTTGATTTATATATTAAAAGAGTGGCAGAAAAAAGAATCCTCTTTCTTTCAAATAAAATACAGGCCATACAATACAAACACTCCATTTAAATGCCACTCCAATGAACACTACTGATAAGGGGGGAAGGAATTGACAAAGCAATAAAAAAAATCACTCTCACAAGATTTTGCTTAGTTAACTACCACAAAATTTAACCGTGAATTACTCCTCAAAATACCAATACTTTAACAGGCTTGTTCTTTTTAAGCCAGTAAGTTAGAATTTAATGCTTCAACTACCAAATTTTGGCACTGGGACTTGAATGAAGGGATTATTCTAACTAATGAAAGTATTCACTTAAATTTAAGCACCAAAGCAAAGAAGAGAGCTAATCTGGCACCAGCTGAACCATTTCTAAACATTTGAATAAAGGATAACATTAAACATTTCATTTCAACCTTTACCTCTTTTTGCTTTTTGATGATGACAGAAAATTCCGTGTAAGGGATCCTCGGATTTAATTCACATCCCATTAATGTGGCACCCTCATAATCCTTGATGTAGCCAACATATTTTGCTTTTGGTACTTTAATATCTTTGGAGAAACCCTGACAAAATAAAAAAAACTTATATTGTCATTATGCCATTTTCCTTTTACATTTGTTTTAACTGAAATGAATGAGGATTTAGAATCAAATTCATCACAATGTTTAAATGCAGTAAAATACAACAGAGTGAGTTACAGACCACGGTTCAGTGTTGCAAAAACCTTCTTATGGGAGGCACTTGATACGAGAATAGTTAATTGCTAAGAAGAGAGATAGGGGAGATATTTTCATTGATCTTTTTTTCTCTGAACAAACTTCCTAGATTTTTCAAAAAAATTGTTATTTAGTATTAAAGACTGCCAATCCCGTTGTCATAGGTCAAGGAAAGTTGCTGTTGAAGTTGATGAGATGATAGCAATTTTACAGCTGGAGGGTTTTTTGGTATTTACTTGTGTATTTCAAGTAAAAAAAAAACAAATCAAAAACTTCTATTAAAAGTTCCAGAGTTATACTACGATCTTCATACAGTTCAGAAGTTAATTGGAAAACAAACACACAAAAGAATCAACCCACATAATCAAAAGCAATATAGGACTCTCACTTGGGTTGATTTTATTCTTCTGTTACAGTGGTATCTATGAAACCTCAGTAATAATTAAAAATCCAACCAGGTCTTCTGCTTTACAATTTACTATCAAAGGCTAAGACAGATGGGTACTGAGCACTTGCAAACTGGGGAAGGGATATTGCAGACATGAGAAGGGCCTGTCTTTACAGATCCAATAGGTGTGTCACAAGCCCAGGTTTTATTAATTTTGAACGTGTGAAGAGTAAATTGTATCAGTTTTACATACAGAATCATAGAACATAGGTTGGAAGGAACTTGAGGAGGTCATCTAGCCCCATCTCAGCTCAGAATAGGGCTCATCACATCTGGCTGATCAAGGCCATGACCAGTCTTGAAGACTGTAAAGGACAGAGATTCCACCACCTCCCTAGGAAACAGTGTGCCACTCTTAGGACAGCAAGGGGAAAAAAAAAATTCCTTCTACCTAGACGCAATTTCCCACTATCCAAGTCATCTTCATTGCCTAATGCTGTACACCACTAAGAAAAATCTGACTCCATTTTGCTGACCAGATAGTTGACACCTGTTTATCAAACCTATTCGACAGATTAGACATTGCCATCTTTCCTGAACTTGAACCTCATGCCTCAAATCAGGAGGAGGTGTAAGTGTAGGCCAGGTAAGTTTTAATCTGTCACAGGTATGTCCAGTCCTTCTTTATACTTATAGAATCAGTGAAAGAACTGAATGAATCAAGAAGACAGCCCATATTTTACTTATTTTTTTAATTAGACAAATTATAGACTACACCATACACCTATATTCAGATGTTTCTATCAAGGCAAAAAGTATTAGAAGCCAGTAACATTACACAAGATGAATACAGAGCGCATGTTACAGATTAAAAATATACATGTAAATTTGCACTCTGCATTTTATCCAACTGCTTTGTCACGTCTAGTTATTTAGTTCATCACTGCTACATGTTGAACATCTTGCACAAAGTAATTTCTGGCATTGACCTTACCTGTTTTTTGAAGTAGCCGATAGCATATTCATCTGCATACGTGAGAAAGTTGAGAATGTTGTGTTTGATGTGGTACTCCTTCAGATGGTTCATCAGGTGAGTCCCATAACCCTGTGAGAAACATAGGCGGAAAAAGCCATGACAAAGCCTTTGGGGACTGCACATATTAGAACCTGTGGACCAAGAGTTTTTACATGTTTTTTCAAAATGCAGTCTTTCCTCTAAATCCCATTTGAAAGATTTTCTCATAATTAACTTGGTGACTCACACTCAAGAGCAAACTGTTTTCAGCTTTATCTCAGTAAGGGTATCTTTGTGAGCCAGCATGGAAGCTGTAATTCAAGGTGCTCACCTTTTTTGTTCCTCTTTTAAATTAGATATCAACCATTAAAAGTCACATATTTCGCCAACAACAAAACTGCACATACTGTAACATAGAGCATCCTTTTGGAGCCATATCACTTCAAAACTACAAAGCAGTAGCAATACTGAAATTATTCCAGTGTTCTGTGCACCTGTAGCAAAACAGTCTCTGCCTCAAAGGATTTATAATCCAAACTTATCATAAAGCATAAAAGGGAACAGTGAACAATTACCATAATAAGGAGCAGAAAATTATTGAGTCCACAATCAAATAAATAGCTATGCCTTCTGACTACACAAAGGCATGATTTCCATTTAAATTCAACCCAAAGTAAACAAAAGGTTGCATTTATTCCCATTCCAAGTAAGCCACAGTCATCCCCTTCTGCTGTGATATGAAGAAATGGAAGGTAGACAGGAAAGCCCATAATAATGTTTAATTCCTGCACATGTTCCAATTTCCTCATCATGGAGACTAACTGGACATTTAAAGAAGCATACATGGGTTCCTTTTGTGTACTCTGTTCTTGAAAACTGAGGAAATTTTTACTTATGTACCAAAGCCAGAAAAATAAATTAGAAAATACAAACTTCTGATTTAATTTACAATTTAATAGCCCCAAATATGGCAATAGCCAGATAGGAAACTAAGCCATGTACAGTAAAATTTAAAATTATTTTGTAACAGAGGTCCAAACTACCTCAAAAACAATTCAATTTGTATGGGAAAACAGTTCCCATATTTTATACTCCAGCCTCAAACTTAATTAAAATAGGAATTTATTTTCCCTAAGACTAGGCAGGTCATCCATGTGTGAATATTTGGTTTTTTTCTCAGTTACCTGTTGACAAGGTCAGCTTACTCAGAAAGAAAGGTGGGAAGGCAAATTTTCAGAAACACTCAACTGATACAGCGAGGCACCCAGAGGATAAAAAAATAAATAGCATGTTATGCAACCTTGGGGGCAATCTGATGGGTCAGAATTATTTACTCTATTATTTTGAAAGATTATTCCTAGAAAATCACAACACACCTTGGGCAGCCTCACCTGTGTTGTGCAGTTAGGAATAACTTAGGCATATTCTGTTAGGGTTTGCATTTGCTAAAACACTTTGAATGCTGAAAGGCCACTGCTAAGTGTTGGGGAATGTTCCTCTCTAATACCAGAGCTGAATAAAACCAAATATAACCTGAGTATTAACAGTTGCCAGAGACTTTCAATCGCACTGTGTTACCCTTTCACACCAGGCTGTACAATTTCTGCATATTAACTGCTACACACTCTGAAATAACCCACAGCTCAGCTCTTGCTGCTTGAACTGAAAATCATGAAGCTACAGCACCATCTAAAGGCAAAATACTGAACCAAATGGTCAGAGTTAGATCTACCTGTAGTAGCTGAAAAAGCTGGAGGAATCTCATGTATTCATAGTGCACTGTATTCTTTCAACACAGACGTTAATTCTCAAAATCCTGAGAAAATGTTGTGACATTAAATCAAAAAATAGACTCTGTGCTTATTTTGAGATGTAAAACTCCACCAAATGTTTTACTGTATCTCATTTAGATTGACGTCATGTAATGTCACAAAGTGATTGAACACAAATTGTAAGTATTGAACACGTGCAATACTTACTTCAGTCAACCACAATGTGTTACACTACACAGAGACACAACTACTGGAGACAAAGCCGTGAAAAGTCCAAGACTGGCAGATGACTGGCCACTATTGCTCTGTTGAGAATAACTTTAATTAATTAATTAATTACAGGTAATCCTACTATTACAATGATGATTCTAAATCTGCACATTTTAGTCTAGTTTTTGTGTATTATATTCAGAATTTCTGTATCTTTCAAAGCCTATTTCTGTCTGGCAACCCAGCAGTATATTCAACATGACTAAAAAAGTTAGGAGCACATGCAGTAGGTGAATGGGACTCAAATCCATTTAATAAACTCTTGTATTACAGAATTATTTTTACCTTAACTTGCTCATTAGAAGTCACAGCACAGAAAACAATCTCTGTAAATCCTTGGGAGGGGAACATCCGGAAGCAGATACCACCGATAACACGACCATCTTTTATTAATGCAAGGGTTTTATGTTTCCTGAGCAGACAAAAATAACAATCACTTTAATTCATGTACATAGTACATAAAGTGCCATTAACCTTCCTTTTTTCAGAAACTTGATTCACTCCTTTCCATAATGCTAATGCAATTGTATATGTCTCCTAAGTAAGCCATCTCCTAAGTATCTACAGAAGAGCTGTTGTTTCAATATCATGCTTTCAGTATACCATAAAGGTCATCATCATCGTAAAGCAAGCTCCTGGCTTTGCCAAGTACTCTGAGATAGTTGGGTAATGCCCAATAAATAAAAGCTGTATTACTTTCATTGAATCTATTGCTGACAGTTACACCATTGCGCAGTTCTCAGGATGATTTTACCCTGAGTAAATTAGAAATTAATGGAATTACAGGAGAGCAAGTCCTTTCTAAGGCATTCCTGTTTCCTTTGCATGCGCTCTCCGTACCTAAGCTACCAGTTTCAAGTGCAGTTGATGAAGGGATGACATTTCTAATCACCCACTCCTAGAGTAATCAAGACCAGAATAAATATCTATTTCTGTTGCACTTATATTGACTGCCAGGAAAGATGTAATAAAGTGCAATCTCAACACTTACATCAAGGATAAAGAATTTTAGTATAATCCTCAAGGTGCGAAAACAGTGCACCTTTCTTTAGATCAACACACAGTATCACACAAATCATATAAATGATACATTTAATTTACAGAAGATGTTTCTTGGGGGGAAAAGTTGGTGCCAAAAGTGAGACCCTGCCAAAAAGTCCAAAAAGCAGTTATATTGTATGTGCCACCATTGAAGAAGATTTTATACATATTATATATTCTTCTTTTTCTTGTACTTATTTTAGTGCTTTTTACTTGTGGAATGAGAGCATCAATACAGTAACTTGAGCTCTTGTGGTGGTTTCACCCTGGCTGGATGCCAGGTGCCCAGCAAAGCTGCTCTATCACTCCACTCCTCAGCTGGACAGTGGAGAGAAAATGTAATGAAAGGCTCATGAGTTGAGATAAGAGCAGGGAGAGGTCATTCAACAATTACCATCACAGGCCAAACAGACTTGACTTGGAGAAATTAGCTGAATTTATTACCAATCAAAATCAGAGCAGGATGATGGGAAGTAAAACAGCTCCTAAAACTACCTTTCCCCAACCCCTCCTCCTTCCCAATTCTCTACCTTCTCCCTCAAGCAGTGCAGGGGGATGGAGAGGGGGGTTATGGTCAGTTCATCACATGTTGTCTGTGTCGCAGCTTCCTCCTCAGGGAGAGATCTTCCTGCTCCAGTGTGGGGCCTCTCCCACAGGCTACAGCTCTTCACGAACTGCAGTAGCACAGGTCCCTTCCCAAAGAGTCACAAGTCCTGCCAGCAAACCTGCTCCAGCAGGTGGTGTGGGCGACTCTCTTCACAGGGCTGCAGGATCTGCCAGGAGCCTGCTCCAGGGTGCATTTCCCACAGGGCCTTCCTTCATACATCCACCTCCTCCGGCATGGGGCTCCTTCACAGGCTGCAGAGGGATGCATGCCTCACCATGGTGTTCACCATGGAAGGTTAAACTGCTGGAGCAGTTCATGAAGAACTGCAGCCTGTTGGAAGGACCCATGTTGGAGAAGTTCATGGAGAGCTGTCTGTTGTGGGAGGGACCCCATACTGGAGCAGGGAGAAAGTGTGTGAAGCTTCCCCCTGTGGAGTAAGAAGCAGCACACATGGGAACTGACTGCAGCCTCCATTCACCATTCCTCTGCGCTGCTTGCGGGAGAAGGTAGAGAATCAGGAATGAAGCTAAGCCTGGGAAGAAGGGAGGCAATGGCACAAAGGTACTTTAAGATACAGTTTTTATTTTCTCATTATCCTACTCTGATCTGATTTGTACAAAATTGAACAAATTTCCCCAGGGTGAGTCTATTTTGCCCATGATAGCAATCATTGAGTGTTCTCTCCCTGTCTTTATCTTTTTCCCAGAACTTTGTATTTTCTCTCCCCGTCCAGCTGAGAGGGGGAGCAATAGAGCAGGTTTCATGGGAATCCGGCATCCAGCCAAGGTCAACCCACCACAGTCCCACAACAAGAAGCCACTTATCATTAATACAGCCACCAAGAGCCACCACCTCTGCTGGCACTTTCCTACACTTCAGCCTACAAACAGCACCAGACTCCCTCTGCCTCACACACCAGCCCCCTCTGTAAGGATACCCACGGATCAAAGACCAAGCGGGTGATGTATTCCTTCGGCATTCGAGGCAGCTGATGGGAGAACACGTTCTGCAAACCAACCAGCCACATCATGATCTTCTTGTTGGGCTTCTGGTTCAGGGAGTTGCCAACCACATGGAATTCAATCACCCCCCTGCGCTCCTCCAGTCTCGCTGCCTCATCCCGGGCTGAGTGTGCCGAGAGGAAGTTGGTCTGTACCACACAAAAGAGGAACAAAATCACATTTTTGAGATTTCACATCCTCTGACAGAACAGCCTTAATGAACAAACAAATAAAACACCCTCTTTTTTTCCAACAGAGCTGCCAATGATTGCCTTTGTAATGTACTTTTGCAGAAGTGACACCATCAAATAAACCAGATGTAAATATACACTACAGTCTATAAAGGCCTATCTGAACTTACTTCGGTACAGGTTAGATAACAACAACAATGGTTATGACTCAAAAAGTTCCAAAACCTCTTGAGGGATAGCACTCTTCCAGCTGAAGCCTATGTTACTAAGTCTTCATATTTTCTTTAGTCTTAGCCAGCTTGGGCATGACTTGTGGATTCACCTACATATACTGCAAATCACACATTTTAATGGTAGTGCAGGAAAATTCAAGTTTTTTTCATTTTATTAGTGCTTTCCACTATCTCTGCCACTACTAAAAGGGACTAAAAAGATTTTCATTCCTACTGAATTTGCTGTTACATATCTAGCAATTGCATCTATATATCTGACAGCAGATTAAATTAATACACAAAATTTATCTAACTTATTTTTTTCAAGATCATTTTATAATGCCAAAACATCTCCGTATGCACATACTGTTTACTTTTTTGAGCAAAGTTTGGCTGCTGGGTTTCTAGTCACTGCCAGCCCCAACAGCCAGGCTGGCACAGCATTTGTAATATGCAGAGCCATCAGTCACAGTACATAGTTTGAATAAGAAATGTAGGTGGCTCCAAATTTTCAGCAGTTTCTAGCTACATCTTGGCAAATGAGCTGCTGGCAAAACATAGCCTGGCAGAGAGAACAGAAGGAGGAAAAGCCAGCCAAGGGAAAAAAAAAAGTGCAATTCTGTACATGCCATAATTCTGCAATTCTGTTTGTTTTTCTCCTACAGCCGAAAAAAAAGAGCAACTGGGGAAGACAGAGCAAAAAACTGTTTAGATCAGTTTCTGCACCAGAGAGAGGTTGTAACTTTGGATCTTCCATTCTGCTGCAATTTTTGAACCCCATTTAACCTTATCTTAAAAGCTGCATCTATGATTAACAATAAAAAGCATACTCTGGAACTGTTCTGTAACAAAAGTACCTTGCAGGATAACCTACCTGAGCTCTAGCTTTTTACTATCACTAGTTTACAAGTCTTCTTGCTAACTGTACACAATGCATTAAAAAGTGCAGAACTGTTCTTCATGTTAATTACGTATTTCATCAATATTTTTTGTTCACCTGATCATACACTTTCAAAGCCTGTTTTTCTTGACAGGACTCTTATCATATGCTATCCATGTGGAACATTTACTAAAAACAGACCATTTACAAACAGACCATTTGCAACACCAAGTCTGTATCTCACCTCTGGCCCAAGCATTGCTGCAGGATCTGTAATTGTTGACATTACTTCATTGATTAACTCAATAGGAATATCTCCTACAACCCTTGGTCTTTTAGAATCCTCCAGAGAATAGGGTTCGTTATTTTTCCTCTTTTCCCCTACAAAACAAAACTCAGACAAATTAGAAATAACCAAACTGTTACAGACTACCACTATAAAGTCTAGCACTTCTGTTATATTCTTTGGTTTGTATGGGTGTTGGGTTTTTTTGGTTTTGTTTGGTCAGTTAGTCAGGGGTTTTTGTTTGTTTTTTGGTTTGTTTTTTTTTTTTTTTTTTTTAATCCATATAGACAAAGAGAAAGAGAAATAAATGAATACTGAGAAATATGTATCACTTCTCAATTTTGGTTTTGCACTGGGGTATTAGCATGAAGCAGGATGAATACACATCCTTCCCCTACACATCTGTAAATTCACAGTGAAACTATTTGCTTTTTCTTTTTGCATCAAAGTCCTCTGCATGGAACCTCTGTGCATCTGTCTTGGAAGGTCAGTGCTCAATACACAAATTGCAGTGCATGTTTCTGAATAACATGAAACCCCCTTTTAGGATTCACTGGAATTAAGTATCCATCATATATTTCTTTCACCTTTGCTGTAAACCAAGCAGCATGTACTGTCTGATATGTCTTAGATATTTGAAAATCCATATAAAGTTTCCAAATCAAAATATACCAAGTAAATTATTAACTGCCCTACTGACTGCAGAGCCACATGTATTATATAGTAAAATCAACTAGTTAAATTCATGGAAGAAAAGTCCACCAAGGACTAGCAGAGGCACAGAAACAGAGAGCCCGCTGCTAGCTCAGGATTATCCCACTCATCACCCTACTCATTCCCATGTCTGAGGGACAAGTTGAGAAATGACCTTAAAGAAAACTGCAGTTTAGGAGCCACCTTAAGTTCCTCTGGAGTGAATACTGAGACTAAAAATTCACTTAAGTTTTTCTACTTCCTTGAGGACTCACTTTACATAAGCTTGGGATCACCTCTCTAACCTACAACCTCTCTTGACAGGCTCGTTAATCCTGAGGTGCTCGAAAAAGGATTTATTAGGAGAATTTATGCATTCACCAACTTTTTTTCTTACAAGCTTTTTCTTTTTTTTTTCCTGACCTAACCTCATTCAGATTTTAAACTTAACCTGATTGGTGTGTCTGTGTTTTCCTTTACTGCTCAAATGTATGCACTTGCAGTACCTTGAAAGATTAAAAAACTCAAATATGATGGCCCCTTCTACTCTGCCATTATTTAAATGAAACCTTTTCTCATGACTTATAATAGATGTACTCCAAGAAAAGTATTTTTCAAAAACCTTTGACACCATCATATGTTTCCCCATTTTAATTTAATGTAAACAAACCTTTTTGGTTTTTTTTTTTTTTGCAAATACAGTTGCCATTTCTGTTAGTTAACAGAAAAAGTGGAGAAAAAGGTATGTGTTTTGCTGAAAGATGTGCACACATCTCAGGTTTGCTAATGTAGAGTAAAGGCAAAGGTTACCATATACTGCAACTTCTGATAATATCAACAGAAGCCAAAAAGCAAGTCTCCCTCTCCATTACCTAAGTTTGGGTCAAGGGCAGAAGAAACTTTACAAGCTGGACTCATATTCCCACTGTTGGATTGCTCCAGAGATGAAGGGCTTCCACTGTAAGCAACAGATCTTGCAACAGGAGGTGGACTGATAACTGAAATGATATAAAAAACAAACACACAAAAATCAGGTCACAGAACCCATTCTGGTGCTGATGGAAAGACTGTCACAAGGATGGACACCCACCACCCAAAAAGTAACAGTGAACACTGTGCAACAGAGCAATGTCACCAGTTCACAAGTAGAGACATTAAAGCTTTATCTCAGTGTCTTTTTCTAAACTAAATTCTACCTAAGGAGAAACCTTTTTGGAACAGGGATTGCAAACATCAGGCTTTATTATTTTGCAGTGCTGAGCAGAAGCTAAGAAAACAAACTTCCTTCACATACCTGCCAAGCCTTCTGGCATTTAGCATCATGAAAAGGTTTTTTGTAGGGGTTTATTGAAAACCAAAATCTCATCACTCAGCTTCAGCTGTCCACTTTAACAGTGCTCTAAGACTAGTTGGACAAATCAAACTCAGTAAAGGGAGATATTGTTTCACCAGTTAAGAAAATGAAAACTATTATTTTAAAAGGCCACAAACTAACATCTCTCTCTCTCTCTAAGAGTTTAAAAAAAAAAAAACCCACACTAGTCCTAAATCATGCAGTTTTCATTTGTGTTACCCATCACTAAATGCAAATTACCTGTCTGGATTCCCAGCTGGCTAGTTCGGGAGCTAGACACCATAAAATCCTGATCCCAAATGGGAGAATTCTGGCTGTACACTTCTTCTTCCAGCATAGACAGAAACCTAGGCACAAAACCAGGAAAACAGCAACTTAATGGGATCATTCCAAACAGGTTCTTTTTCAAAATAAGCACTTGCAATGCTTTTAAATTAAAAACATTCACTAAGTCAGTAAGAAAATGCTGTTGGCCAATTCTATGAAAAAAAGAGAACACACAGAAAAACCACAAGCCAGACTAGACATAAAGTATCAGAATTCAGTAGAGTGCTTTCACTTACAAAACCTTACCTTTAATTACAAGCAATATTTAACTAATTTGCAAGTGGAGAAAGAGACAGTTACAAACTGCTTTTACAGAACAAAACTCCGCTAATAAGAAAGCTATGAGTTGGCTGATGTTATAAAATGACGGCAAAATATGTCTGCTTTGATAACCCAGCATTTTGCAGATGCACTTGCTTTCTGCATTTTATAAAATCCCAGTGTCACTAACAATGCTCTTTGGAAGATATTTTCATTCCTTTAAGTGTCCTTCTATAACATTTAATTGCACGTTTGTGCTTGCATAACAGTATTTTTAACCTTACTTTGGTACAGTTACAGAAACAGCATTATTTTAACCGTCTCTTAGCATTATTGTATTCCGCAGATCAGACTCTCCATCACCTTCTCAGGCCTAACACACAAATTCCCTCTCAGCCCCAAGACAGCTGCTTATCCTATGTTGCACAAAAGAAGTTTTTGGACCAGAAGTTGACATCGCCCATTTCCACCCTTAGAGTCATCTAAGTGTATAGAAACTTTTCAGCTGAAACCAACAGGACTGTTGAGTAAAACTTTCTTGAACAGGACAGGGATTTTCAGGATCAAGTCAGACTCTTGTGCTGTATACATAGGACAGCCACAGCTCAGCAGCGTGCAGTGTTTGCTGCTGTCTATACAGCTGATAATGGCTAAAAAGTTTGTAACGGTGAACTGACCTGACCATCTGTGACAGAGCAGAAAGACAAATTAAACTTCAGCCAAAGCTCCATTTACAGGCAGCACCGAGGCTCTGCCTTCAGTCCCGTTAGTGACTACTTCCTAGGCATGCACAGACAAATCTGGTGGGTGCTCCCTGTGCCCAGAAGGACAGTCCAGGACAGAGGGGAACCCTGTGCCAATGCCAGGTTCCATGCTCTGGGACACAATTCCTCTGCAGGGTTCACTCAGCACAATGCCAGAGGAGAGACAAATGCTTCAGACAAGTACAGCCCATGAAAGATTTAGAATGTTATTTGTATTTCCCACAGATCATTTGCAAATAGTATTTGTCTTTTTCTCCCCAGCAGAATACCAAAAGGAACTGCAGAGAATAATAATGCTTTTCAAATTACTGCAAAAGGCATTAAAAGGCAGTGAAAACAGGGCCATATACACACCTACTTCTTCCACAAATCTGCTCCTTGCATCAGTGGGGTGTTAAATCCTTCTTTGTATCTGTTTCAGGGCCAGATCATGATCCTGCTCCCAGATACACACAAACATTCCTGTATCCATAACAGTCTAACCCAAAGACAACTGTACATTCCTCAAAGTGGTAAAATAAACTATTAGTAATAGTAGAAGCACCAAATCCTGGCTCTACTCAGCTTGGGAGAGCTCATGTTGTTTTTCACTCCCCTGAGCTCTAACCCAGCTTCTGGCCCAACACAGTAGCTTGCACAGATAGCATCAGTGCCACCAGGTCTTCTGTAGGTTCCGTTCCTTTGTTGTTAGGAGAGACAGGCTTTTAAAGTATGACCTGGAGAACTAAGCTACCCTCAGAAAATAAGGATATTTTTAAAGTGATACACTACTTCAACAGGAATTCATTACAATGAATGATCTTGTCACCATCACTACCCCTCTTTACCACTGCTAAAATGTTTGCAATTAAGGACTGTCAAAGTTGAGCATGTTTCAAGACAAGTCATTCTCCCACATACCCCACTATGTAATTATTGCTGTTTTATTGTGAGAGATCATCATTAACATTCCAGTATTGGAAAAGACAGTCAGTATAAAATTTATGAGTTTAAGGTTCATTGTTGCAGTTTTATACTGACTCCTCTCTAAGAAACTCATCCCTTCTGGGGGTGGGGTGACTACTTTGTTCACTATTACAATGTTGAATTAAACTGAAATTCTTGTAAACCCTGCACAACACCCCCCCTTTTCTTAATGCTCTATCACCAAAGCAGATGCGAGCATGTTTTTGGAGGTCTGGACCTACACGGCTTCCAAGGACTACAGAAAACAAAAGTAATTGACCTACAACACCCACTAATAGGAAAAAAGCACAATCTCCCAGCAAGATGAATAAGCCTTTTCATAAAGCAAACCCTAGGACAAAGCAAAGCAAGCAGTTGTGTACATAAGATAGACTAGTCTAAGGTATGGCAGTAAAGAAAGCTGCAGTATCTAGCTGCTGAATTAAAAGATAGATTATTTTAAGCTGCAGGTAATTTCTTCCTTTCCCCAACAAAATGCTGGTTGACTTTGAATGCAGGCAAACTGTGACCCCTTACTTTGGAAAATGAGTGAGGATTAGTGTTCGTTTTTCTTGAGGAAGTTTGTCTTTTTCTTGCCTGGCCTGCTCCAGCAGTTGTCGTCTCATTACAGTAAAAACAGAGCGAAGCAACGTCCTGCCAAAAACCTGGGTGGTTTCATACCGAGGTAGACTGTCACAAAACTGAGGGACATTGCAATAACAAAGCCACCTGTAAAGAGGAAAAAAGCCAGATAATTATCACCATCTAATATATGAATTAATGCAATAAAACCACTATCCACATCATTTATAATGCAGCTGAGAGCTATATGACCATATAAATCAGTTCCACTACAAGGCTGGACAGAGTTAAGCAGCATTTATATTGCCCAGTTTTTTAAAGAAATGACAACCAAGTACTTTAAAGTTTCCATATATTCTTTTTCTCTGCAATCTAGGTTCTACAAAGTGATCTTGTTCCAGACAATAATCATAGATTACAGAAAACACATGTTGATGTCAGTGATTCGCTCCACAGCTCATTCATTCAGCCTCACACATCTCCTGCCACTGACTCCAAAGACCCTTAACATGGACTGTTTTACCCTCTAAACTTCTACCTTTCCCCACACAGAGGCAAAATGGGTGACACTTTTAACTAGCTCCATCCCAATCCAACTGGACTCCTGCCCTGGTGTTCCACCAGTTGGCTCCTTCCCATTATACTTTGACTTTTTACTCTTTCATTCCCAGTATCTCCACCCACAATGAGTTTTGCATTAAGAAGTACATATGGAAATTACAGCATGGCATGTTTATTTTCCAGGAAAAGGGATTATAGTACTGAAGAGATTACGCAGGAGTACATGGCCTGTGTAAGTCACAATATCTGTTAATTTTATAAACAAGATTTTGATATCTGTGTGTAAGTGAACAGTCTTTGGTATCTGGAGCTTTAGCAGAATCAGACCACAACCATTGTGAAAGCTCCAGCAATGAAAAGAAAATATTAGGAACTGGATGCAAACATACTGTGCTGGATCCTGCACACATTTCCTCATCCAGACGCAAAGTACAGCCTTGTCTCAAAATGTTCTCCCAAACTCTCATGCCTTAATCTTTGCAAACACGAGTTGCAAAAGAGTTGTGAGATAGAGCTGTTCACAGACTTCTACTCCCTGTTCTTGGATGATAAAGCACAGCTCTCAAAACACAAGAATGCATGTGACATCAGATACAGTTTCATTCAAATCCTCAGGTTTTCAAATGGAGTTGGTGACTGCAAGAATTCGGGTGTGCCCATGGTGCGCAGCAACACCCAGAGCAATGCCTCGGACAACACAGATGAAAGAAGCTCACAATGACAGGTTAGATCTGATGGGAAGAGCACTTTGGGTCGGGGGGGACCCTTAGGGACTGTTGGCAGGACAGTTTGCGAAAACACAAGTGACAAAATAATTAACAAAAGCCACCAAGAAGAACCAATTAGCTGTTGATTCCTAGTAAGAATTAACTACTACCGCCCCGGCTGACACCTGCTATCACAAACAAATGGAGGTCAAACACCCAGCAAACATGGTCTTAGGAGCACCACGGATTATAACTGTCCTTTATGCCAGTTATTTGAGGTGACAGCACATCTGGGTCAGACACAGACATAGTGCAGTCTGCTCTGTCACTAGCCAGAGTCTCAACTCACACCAGGGTTTGCTGCTTTCCTTCATGGAGATGAGGTGTCAGAGGAAAGGCCACCAGGAAGGCAGCCAGAAGGTGGTGCTCATCCTCGGCCTGCAGAGGCTTCTCTGGCCATTCCTGAGAACAGGGTGCTGGCAGAGGTTAACTACCTGCTGCCTGCACCGGCAGGACCCTAACTGCTCTCACTGAAAAAGGCACTGCACTACTCTTGTGAGGAAAAGAAGATGAAAAGAGACATGGCTTTTTATCCTAGCTCTTCTTCCTCCAGTGACTAAGTTATTCCTTTGAATTCTAACAATGCATTAAAAAGTCATAAGGAGAACTGTAATTTTAAGGAACCTAGTAATATCTGTTCCCCATTTAGCATTCAAGCACTTGCAAAATTAGTTTGATTTTTCACCTCCTCTGTGATTTGGTTTCAAACAGTGATGCTTTACAATGCTTAATGATATCTTCTTTCTTTTTCTTTTTTAAGTTGAATAATAAATAGGGATCTTACATGAGGCTCATATCTTAAGAAGACCCAGAGCACTTTACAAACACAGAACTTGCAAAAGCATTGCTAGATACAAGTGTTCCAGCCTCTACTCGCTGTTCTTGGCTGATAAAGTACATCTCTCAAGACACAGGGATGAATGTGAAACTGATACAGACTTCACTAAAACCCTTAGGTTCTCATGTTAAATCCATGGCTGCAAGAATTCACAAGGTACATCTGCGGCATAAAGATACTGGTGCATTCCTGAAGTTTGTACGTGTCCTATTTGTAAGGAAGACTCCTAACAAGCAAAAGCAGCATTACCTGGTGTAATTCACTTTATACCCCGCAATATCATCATTGGGTGATCTTAGTCTTCGCTGAGAAGGTGTCTCCAGGTGCCAGTAGTTAATGCGGTTCAGAAACATTTTAGCCAGTTCCACTATTGTTTGCCTTTCCTTCGAGGGTAAGTGGCTAAATTTGTACTGCACGAAATTATTCACACCCTTAAAAAGTAAGAATATTCTGTTTAATAATTTAGTCATAATTTTTATAGGAGCATCCTGAAACATTCCACATTTTATATTTATTATGAACTTGGCTGGTAGTGTGTACACAGCAGAAGGTATATCCAGGTAATTTCAATCTACTGTCAGCAGCTGATGTCAAAGGAAAGAAGAAAAAATTCCTTTATTCCTTCCTTCCTTCTAAAAAGTCAGTGAACAGAGAAAGTTCTGGTAGGCTTCCATCTATATGTAAATCAAGTATAATCTACAAAACTCTCCAGGCTAGTTTTCAATAATAAATTAGGGCTTACGGACTTCTACTTAAGTTTGTGTCTAGAGATCATATTATTTCTTTAAGAAGTGTTAATACTTCACAATCATGTTTCCTCATTGCACTTCAGATACTGTCCAGTCTGAAGGAAAATCTACTGAGCGTGATTAAAATGGGTGACTAAAAGTGCCGCAGTACATATATTTTATAAATCCATTATAATATCAGTGCTTAGCAAATAATTTTGAGTTGCTGAGCTGCTAAGAACAGAATTGAAAATATTAGTCTCTTTTAAAGGGAAAATTGTTTCAAAATAAGCTGTAAGAAGAATTATCTTTTAATCTATGCTTTATTTTCTTAAGCAATTAAGTGGTTTGATCTTCCTAAATGATAAGAAGCCCCGAGAGTTGCAAAGAAATAATTACTACACATAACAGTGTTCACATTTAAAAATGTCCTGTTTAACAATAGAGCATCCATTCATCCACTGATGGGAAAACATCGAGCTCCTGTTTCAGCGAGGTATGTGAGCCTCTGCATAGTCTCACTGGAGTTAATGGGCCCACTTGTCTGCCAAAAGTGCATTCTTAGGAGCTTGCTTAACCAAAAACTGAAGTTGTCATATGTTCTTTATCTACTGAGAGTTACAAAAGCCTCAATTATTCTTCGGTTTCAGCTTTGTTTTTTCTTGTGTACCCTTTGAAAGAGAAGGCTATGATCTCACTGAATTGGACTGTAACATTTTTCTTGATATACAGAAGGCAAGTGTCATTTTAATATTGGATTTCAAAACTTCAACAGCATTTTTCATCACTTGAAACAAAGAAAGATTAGAACTGCCCACATAAAAGTAGCATTTCAAGTTAATTCTCTAAACCCACAAAAAGTCAGTTTCATTAAAGCATAAGACGAATGACGAGAGAAGTCAAATAATGTAACTATTGTACCAACAATAAAAGCAGAAGCAGCAGCAATCTCCTATAGTCCCCTATTTTTTCCTAAGAACACAGAAACATCTGTAAAGAGCCTAAAATGCCCTGTTTTCAAAACCAGTGCCTACATTTACAAAAAGAAAAATAAACAAAAAAAAAATCCCAAAACAAAGCCTCCAAACCCCCACCAAAAAAAAAAAAAAAACCAAATACATAAACACATAAATAAACAACAACAAAAAAACCCCACCACACACCAACCAAACCCACATTTTGACTCTTTACCTGTTCAATGCTAGGTTTCTCAAATGGGGGACTTTCCAAAGATCCTTCTACTACAGGTTTTCCCATCTGTAAAATGCACTTCCTCAAAAGCTGTTTAAAATACACAAAGTTTTTAAAATTAGTATATTTTCATACATAGAGTCAATGGAAGTCCCAAGGGCACAACACACCGTGAGCAGTGTTGAAATTCTCCTGGCTATAAATCTGCTTGTTTAATCATCTGAATTTGTAATTACTGAACTCCACTGTGAAATCAGCTTCTCTGAAATGCATACAAGAGGCTTCTCTGAGGAAATGCAGGCAGCTAAGGTATCATTCATGTCAACTGACTTTTCCTGGTGTGTCAGTGAAGAAGGCTGCACAGTTTATAGATGGGACTCAGGTTCAGTTGCTCAATCATCTGGATGACTTCTGGAATAAGAATCAGTACATTGCAAATACCAGGATGTCCAGCCCACAGTTACTCAGTAGAGAATCACCCTAGAGAAAAACTGTCTCGGCATATAAAGTCAATCCACGCACGAGCGGCAGTGAAATTGGCTTATGTGTGAGAGAGTGAAAAATCTGAGAAGATACTCCACAAGTTCAGCTTACTTTGAACAGGTAGAAATAAACTTGCTTGGTGTCTGCATCTTCTTCTTTGTGGACACAGGTGAACAGATATTCCACATCCAATACAATCCCCAGGAGCCTGTTCATTTCTTCTTCAGACACATTCTCCAGGTGAGAAACATGAGCAGCTAAACAAAATAAAAACCCAAACTTGTAAGAGCCTACTGAGAGAACCCACAGCACAGGAGATCTCAAATTAAGCCTTAACTGTGAAGGCACTGATCATGCAATAACCTGTTTAAACAGAACATCTTGTCAGAGGTAACTGAAACCTGAGTCACATCAGAGCAGTTTGTAAAGGTTGTCCAGGGGTGGTAAATTCCACAGCAGGGGAATAGCAGCTGGTTGGAATCACATCATCTGTTAACACTTAAAGGAGACTAGTCCTTATTATATTAATAGAAGTCCTGCTTGTATTAATATGTTGCACTATATAACTAATTACATACATTTTTGTCCTAGAGCTATAGCTTTGAAACAAGGTTTCTTGACTTAAGGAAATAAATCCAAAATTTCCATTAACTATGTAATCCAGATGCAAGTAGCACCTTATTTTGTTAAGAGTGAAAGAATCCCAGTTCCGAAAAATGGCTTTTTGTTTTAAACTGGACATTATTGGTTAGGTCTCTTACTTTCATATCATGTAAGATCAAACTCTGCTTTGTGCACATTATAGTAACAAAGATTTTTCAGACTATATATGCTCATTTGATCAGAAGTTTACACACATCACAATTTCCAAGAGCCAAACTCCATTTTATCATCTCCAAAGGTAAGTACAGTTCCATATCTGTAATTGTCAAAAGTTTGACATTTCTCCTTGTAAAGCAGGACATTCATTTCAAGTTGGTTTGAACAACTGGCCCCGGGAAGGAGGAAGTCAATTTAAAACAAAAAGTCAGCTCCAAGAAAGAATATATTTGCATTACAAAAAGCAATGATCTTCACTGACTCCAGGCCAATATAGATGGTATGCATATCCTTTCCTCTAAAAGGACAAGAAAATATCCTTTCAAACAAAGAGAAAAATTATTCAAAGTTTGGGCATATCAGCTTTTTATATTTTAATAAATTTTATCTATATTTACTTCTTAAGCTTAACATTATATTTTTCCAATGGAAATCTGACACCTTGGCTGGGGAGGTAGTGAGGAAGAATAACACTTGACTTGAAAATGATCACATTTATTGGCCACCTAGCAAAGATGGTTTGTTTTGAGAAGTTTAGTATGGATACCAAAACATTTAAATTCAATAACTTTGTTCAGCTTCAAGTAAAAAGCACACTGTCGCACGGAACTTTAAGACGATGCCAGTAACTGTTTCCACTTAAATGAAATTTATAACATAGTCTCTTAGGCACATGGCCATCATGAGCTTCCTTCAAGGATACATATTCAGTATTCTGAGTAGAACAAAATTATTTAATTTCTGTCCTTAAGACATGTATGAAGGGTTAATATTCCCAGCTGTCTGTCCTGATCTTTTGCAAGTAATAAATACCCTCCTAGAGGAGCTTTGCATTGGAAACTGATAACATACTAAAGAAACCTTGCATTCAACCTACAAATGAATAAAACATCAGCATAAGAAGCCATTTCTATGCAGTTTCCATAACAATACTGAATCTTGACTACTTAGTGGCCGTGTTTAAACATTTTATTAAACTAGAGAATTATTACCCATACTGTGAATCTAAAAGTTAAGTGTATTACCAGCACGTATTTACCAAAGAGACACCAAGGTTTATACGCCAGCCCAACAAACTATCTTCCTTCAGATGTTCACAGCCCATTCCCAAGCTCTGTGGCCATTAGTAAACATTTTATCAAAATTAAAGCTTTAGTACACTGACATGAAATACTGCATCACTCTTGACTAGAGTTACACAGTCCCAACCACACGCACTGCCTAACTGGTACACCCTTCTTCAGTTGCTGTTACGCCTGAAAAAGAAGTTTAAACATCACATGTACAGGTTGCTACAGCATACAGAAAAAAGCAAGCAGAAAGAACAAGGCTCAGTGATAGGAAGACCTGCAACTTCAGCAAGCAAGCATGAGGTGTACAAATTAGGAATAGTGAAAAAATAGATTAACGAGGAATGTGTCCACAGTCTATCTTAACACATTAGTTTATGTACACTGGACAGGCAAACCAAGAAATACCCAAATATGCTACGTGAAGGTGCATAGCAGGAACTGATAATAGTGCTGGAGAAAAAAAAGGGAGACTGAATGCATATACAGTGTATTAGCACATTAATTAACTGGTTTTAAAAGTTTGAAACTGTTTGCCAATTAAAAAATGCACGCTGCAACACAGGAGAAACAATCAAATAGAAAAGAGAAGTCTCCGACTACGCAACACTTGGTCTTGTGGCTGGTGGAAAGCATCTAATCCAGTCACAGTGTTAGAAAATATACCACCCAAATATAAGAAATATTCATTTAAACAACCACATTGAGCCAAACTGTGGGGCTGAGCACCAAAAAGACAAATATAAGTTGTAGGTAAGCAAACGATAATACACACAATCGAATAGATTTATGCACCAAAAGCTGCACTGGCTTGAAGATCAAACCACACCCCCAAAAAGAGACATCTCAAGCAAGACTAGCATGTAGGATTACCTCTGGATGACAATAATAAATTCTAGAAAAAAAGAAACAAAAAAAGAACATCCTACATTTTATGTCACATACAGTTTTAACCAGTACACGGATTTCTATATCGCTACTTCAACGGCTTTCTGAAGAGAAGGAGCACAGATAACGTGAAGCGTACATGCTTTGTGGTAACTCTGGTTTTAAAGGTATTCACCAGGAACACGCTAATTTAGAGGAGATGAATAGGAAAATTATCTTGCAAAACACCGCTGAAAGTAGTATTTTTTCCAGCAGTATGAGGAAGCACACAGCAACTCATTTCAGTTATTTTAAATGAAACATCTTCCTCATTAGCTGCAGTCGAAGAGGCCTTTTCTAAAAAAAGCAGTACATAAAAATACAGTTTCTTCATAAAATACTTGTACTGGTTTTACAGTACTGGTTTTCCCTGGTTCCCTAGCTAAAAAGTGATTTAATATTTTTTAATAGACCAAAACCAGGCCCAGCCTTTAGAAGAGCTGAGTTTTTCTACAAAATACAAAGCATCCACAAATTCCACTCAAGAACAGAGAAGTGACAGGCACATCTTGCAAGCTAAAAATAAAAAAGAAAGAAAAAGCTCTTTCTTCAAAGGCCAAGATTGAAAGGGATGGCTAACACAAGCCACCTTAATTGCATAAACAGAAGCAGCACAGAGAAGCTGTGTGATGAAATGTTGAAACTAACTTGGCTAAAGTGACTGAATTTTCTGTGGTACTATATATTTGTTAATCTTCTCCTGCAAGCAAACCCAGAGATTTGGAATATCAGGAAAAAATTCTGCTGAAAAGCCTAGAAATAAATCACATGTAATGAGAGCATAAAAAAGAAGAGAGCAGAAATAAAAATAAATCCCATGCAAAAAGAAAGGAAAAAAAGTATTTCATTCAAAGTACAATTTTTTTTTTCAAAAGTAAAATAATAAGTGATCTACTGTAAAGGTTTTAAATTTCCTTTTTTTTTTATTTCATTGTCTTGAGTTTTGGGCAGCAACAAAAATTAAACAGCAACTGCTTCTTTTCAAATAGTTCTGAATTTTATTTTAGCTGAATTTTTATTCAATATTTGCTAAGAAGGTTGTGGATCTGCTGGAGCAAGTCCAGATGAGGGCAACAAAGGTGATCTGAGGGCAGGAGCACCTCTCTTATGAAGACAGACTGAGAGTGTGAGGTTGTTCAGCCTGCAAAAGAGAAGGCTCCAGGGAGACCTTAGAGCACCCTTCCAGGACCCAAACGTGGCCCACAAGAAAGCCACAGGGGCACTTTTTCAAGGACATGTAGTGACAGGACAAGGGGTGGTGGCTTTAAACTGAGAGCACGTTTAGATTAGATGTAAGAAAATAGGTTTTTTTACAATGAGGGGGGTAGAATGCTAGAACAAGTTACCCAGAGACGTGATGGATGCCCCATCCCTGGAAACATTCAAGTTCAAGTTCAATAGGGCTCAGAGCAACCCAATCTAACAGAAAGTATCCCTGCTGATTGCAGGGGGTAGGACTAGATGATCTTTAAAACATCCCTTCCAACTCAAACTGTTCTGTGATTCTGATATAAACAGAAACAGCCATCAGCTTTTGTTTTGGATAAGTATAAATTCTTAAAATGATAATACAGTGATTCAACATTGTTTTTCAGGCTATGCGGGTAACAAACTGTTATTTATTCTAAATCAGAAAAACAAAACCAAAACCCACAGTATTTAACAGTGGATTTTGAGCAGTTGCTTCCAAGATATGCAAGCTGTCTGCACAATAATTTAGATCATGCTAAGATGTACAACCCTAGTTTTATTTTATGTGACACAGAAAAGACACGGTTCTTTTTGTAGGTAGGAGTACCTACTTTAACAATGTTCAAGAATATTTTATACTTTGTTCTAAAGTAAGAAAACATAATACAGCCTACAGGTGAAAGTCATTCGCCTTGTAACTCAGGCAGCTGACAGATAAAACTGTGAACTTAAGGCATATGTAACACAAAGTATTAAAATTGTTACAGGTAGCTTAATGGTACTTTTGCATTTTAACAACTTTGAATGTTGGTGTTGTTGGAACTTGCACCTTAGCTGAATTTCTTCAAAACTAATTTTAGAATATTTCCACAATAAACATAATTTTTAAACATTAAACATTTTAATCTAAGTTACTGACATTTACACCTAATTGTAACTCCCATTTTCAGGTCTTGGCATGGCATCTTGACTTGACATTTTGGGGCACGGGTGCCTGGACTGCAGGAGAATGAGGAGAAAGCTCACCCAGTGCGTGGCTGCAGCTGCGGCAGGGCTCAGCCAGGCTCACAGCCGCCTGCTGCAGCTCGGCCCGCGGTGGCGTGGGAGGCGGGTTCGGGTTCTTCCAGCCATTGCATTTACAAGACTCCTCAGCCTGAAATCAAAGCAAAGGGATACCGATCAACACTGTAAAACACAGGAACTTGCTGGAATGGCTTTATTTCAAAAGCAGTAAGAAGAATTACAGGTTGCTTCTTGGGTTTGCATTTTTATCTGCCACATTACTAACCCTTATTTTCTGGAAATAATCAGAAATAGAATAGGATCCCAAACAGAGAGATTAACACAGTTTGGTAAGCAGAATACATAAAAACTCCCTAGCTAGTTCCTCTCCAGAAAGCCCTCAATCAAGTGAAAAAAGTATTCAAACATTTACTGGTACATCAACATTTACAGCTCCTGCCACAAAGACAGATTTAATGATTTAAACATAAACAGGTTATCTAACAGGCAACACGTTTGTCACTGGCTCATCAGCCACACTGGCACCAAGAAATCACACAAGTGAAACCAAGCCCATGACAACCCAGACAGGGTTAACTAATGCTGAAATAACCAAACAATAAATTCTCTATTGGAGAAGGCTGTTTAAGGCAAGGAAGGCTTGGCCACAAAAGCAACAGATGTCAAAGACAGTGACACTTCCACTGCAACCTGGAAAGTTTACTTACTCTCACTGAGTGTGAAACAACCACCAATGGACTGCAGTTAAAAGGGAAGACCATGAAGGGAGAGGTTGTGACTTTGGTAATCGTGTCTCAAATCGTTCAGAAGTTCAAAGCACCAATTCCAGTTATTCAAAGAGCAGCTTTACAGGCGGAGATTTTCTTCTGCATATCCAAAAGATCTTGGTTATTCTAGTATCATTCATAGTCCTATTTGAAGATTTAATTGGAAGGAAAGCCTGCTTTTCTACTCTTCAGATATATCTGTGCACTGGGTTGTAAAAAGATGCTCATGAAATTGCACTGCTGAGACCTCAGTGAGGAAAGTATGCCAAGTGCTGCATAATATTTACGGCTGAAACAATCTTAGTAGGAAAAATTGTGATGTTAATATATGCAGCACTAATGTACCATTTTTCAAAACTGATTCTGCATACATTTAGTGTGATCTGTTTCAGGAGCCTATTTCATTCTCCTTTTAAGTTTCCAAATCCCATCCTACCTAAGGAAGAAGAACCCAGGAGACGCAGAAAAGTTCACAGCTTGACAGCTCCTAACACTGACAGCTTTGTAAATGGCTGGTAAATTGTTCTTTTAAACTCATTTCAATATCCAGCAACCTGAGCACCAAGAAAACTGCTGCCTGCAGTTTGTTGAGCACCACATGATGTTTTTACCGTCCCTAAGGCTTAAGCATTTATCCAGCTGAGCTCTAGGCCCTGGGTGCCATGGCTTCTGCCTGGCCCGGGGCAGTCTGGCAGGTACCAAGGGCTGTGAGTAGCATTTTCTGTAGCCAGTTGCACCAGGATGACTCAGAAATTCACCTGTAAGTGCCCAGCAAAAACCATTTCCACAGATTTCCCTTGAAAGAGGGACAACCTGCATTGCCTGAATTCTCCTGCCTCTCCAAACTCACTGAGTGCACACTGCCTGCCAACCCATGCATTTATAAAGTGAAATCAGTGCGGCTCCAGGATAAGATGAGGGGAAGATTAAAACAATTTTTTTTCGAAGTCTCATAAAATGCAATTTGAAAAGATTTACGGTGAAGTTTATGTTCTTTTTCTATCATGTTTTCTGTGAGTAATATGATTGGCAGAGAACTGAAGGCAGCCTAGTATAATTTTATGGCAGAAACCGTCTCTTACAGTTTCCCAGGCACTGAGCCAATTGTACTTGTGTTTGTCTTCCAGCCCTACAGGCCCTCAAAGTTTAATGGACTAGAGAGATCAGTGATTGAGTGATACCTGCAAACCACAGACTGCCCTGCTGCAAGGACTCTGGACATCTGGGAGATGACACGAAATCCCTCATTTTCAATTAGCATCCCAAGCATCCCAATGCAAAACCAATGCCAAATAAAATATACACATTTATTTTGTGGGAAAGGCAATGTTGCCATGAAGGTTTTTGCATTTAAAACAAAGATAGAGAAACTGTCACCAAAAAAAAAAAAAAAAATTAAAAAAAAAGTCTGAAAATGAGATTATTGCCAAAGAAAATGCAAGAGACAATTGTGATGGAGTTGTCAAACAAAAACTCATTGAATAATATTTCAGAGAAGTAAGATTTGACCCTTCCCATGCAGCTGTCTGAACAAATGTTCAACACTGTAAATTACTGACATATCACCATGCTTATTATTAATTGCCTTAAATCATGTCACAATGAAGCATATCCAAAACTCCCTCCTAAAAATAGGCACGAGTTTTCTGAGATTTTTTTTCTCTATGTGGAAGCAGTATGTCACAGAAGCTCACCAAACAATGTTTACTATCAAGCCAAAAAATTATAAACAGTGAGTAACTATGCAAACTTTAGTGTCACACCATAATTAGCAGCAAAGATGCAAACAGATGTACGAATCGTGATAACAGCTCAGTTAAACTGACAAAAATAAATATCAACCCACCCACAGAAGAAAAAAAACAACATGTGCAACGGCAATTTTTTTTCTGCTCTTGTTGGCACTTCCTTGCCAGATCTTTTTGCAACAGCTGTTAATTTGTATTGTTCAAATTATTCTAGAGACCTTACTCAAACAACCACTAGGGTGGGTTTTCTTCGTTAATCTCTATAAAACACCAGAATCAGCATAAACGTTCTGTTAACCAAGGGGAAACAGAACCCAAAAAGATCCTCTTTAAAACTTAGCTTTCATTGTAGGTGTTGACAGTGCAAGTACTTTGCAGTGAATACGCAATGTGCATTCCTCAGTGGCTTAAAGTGCTGAGTTGTTTTAAATCTTCCACAGCATTTTTCACATTCAATCCTTTCTTTGACTATATTCACCTTTTTCCTTTCTTTATTCCTTTTTTTTTTAATGTCACTCATCTGCTTTTCATTAGAAAATAAAGTATGACTTCACCTCTGCAAAAACTTAATTTAAGATCAAAACAGTTTTTGAGGGAAGGAAGGAAAAGTATTTGAACTAGCATATCCAGCCCTTGAAGCCTTGTTTTCTGGGACATCTGCAGAGCTTCGATAAACGCACTGTAGAACAATGCGGACTTCTGCCCTAACGAGGCCTGCAAAATAATGACTGTCATCTTTGCAGGCCCGGGGATCACGAACACCACACTTTCATTGGTGGTTTTCAATAAAGTTGGATGAATGCAATAAAATAAAACATAACAATTTATATGCTGCTGCCTGCTCCCTCCCTGCAAAAAACAACAACAACAAAAAAAAAAACAAACAAAAAAAAAAAAAAAAAAAAAAAAGCCCCCAAAAAAACACAAACCACAAAACAAAAAAAACAAACAAAAAAAAAAACCCAAAAAAAAACCAAAAAAAAAAAAAGCCACCAAAAAACCACCAACCTTTCTTTATTCCAAACAAACAAACAAAAAAACCCAAAAAAAACCCAAAAAAACAAAAAAAAAACCAGTGCAGAAATTGTGTACATTTTGCACTGCATGATATAATTGCAATTTTTGTTTTTAAGCTCTATGTTTGGTGGAATGTTACAACAACGGGAAAAAGTAAATTGTCCAGTAGCCCTGGGCAGTGAAAACTCTAACTCTGGGCAAACTAAAGTTACCATTTCTTTTAGAATATACTGACATGTCAAAAATGGACAGTGAAAAAATATAGCACATTTTAACACAAATTATCAGTATTTTTATTTTAAAAGCAAGCACCTGAAAGTTAAAACATTGCACATCTCAGCCCCTTTTAGGTGGGTTTCAGTTGTCCAAATAATAATGAATAAATGAAGAATGCTACAATAACCTATGGACTAAAACATCCCTGCCCCTTTTGCATAGTGAAATAAGCCTAGGAATGTGCAAACTTCAAGCTAACTTAATTATAAGGTAAAAGACCCCAACAATTCTAGAACTGAATTTCAAAAAACCGTTGTGCTAGATTTTTCTTTCCAATTTAAAATCATACAGGTTACCCTGTTTAGTAATTGAGATGCAAAGCAGGCTCAATGGATTATACATAGAACGTTACTGATCTTCTCTATTCCCAGCAAGTATAATTACTCTAGAAAACATATTCTTCCTCCCAACACAAAAGCTGTGTAAAATACCCTGTAAGGTTTGTCCTGTCAGCAGCAAGCTCAGAATAATGACTTTATCAAAGAGTGTCACATAAATGATAATAAATACATGGATGAATTTAAATCATATGTTTTTCCTACTCAAATGTCCAGTACTCAACAACTAGACAGCTGGACACTACTTGGAGAGCCACTCATATGTATCAGGAAATTAGCTGACCCATTTATCCTTAACAATACAAAATAAGTAGTTCAATGGGCAGCTCAGAGGGCATTTTCTTCATTTATTGATTGATCCAATTATTTTACTCTCTGTATTTTCCAGTTTCACTTACAGAAGAGAAGTAGGCTACCATACAAAGCTTTTATTACTAACAGGCACCTAGTTCCTACCCTGCAAAGTTATTGGTAGATTTCCTATTTAACTTAAAGGAAGATGCTGTAATTGGGCCTGTAAGACATTGCAAAACAGATTCACCCCACTATGAAAGTGATAAAGAAAGCTTTAGATAGTTTCTTTATCTCCTATATACTTCTGCAGAAAACAATCTTAATGCATTTCAAATTGAACTTCAAGGAGCTGTACTCCCACTACACAGAGCCCAGCAGTGAGATGGCCAAATTGGCCTCATCTTAACCTGCCTTACAAAAATCAGGAAAGAAAATATTTTATTATGGAAAAGGTGGTGCAAGTTTACGTTGTGAACTCTTTTTTTTTATGTGTGGGAAAACTAGAGGTCACTCTAGAATGAGAAGTGCTTCAAGAAAGGGTCGGCAGCTGGTCTGGAGCCAGGGGCTGGGATTTTACTTCCACATCCGCCAGTTGCTCATCTGCTGCAGGGCCTTGGCCAAGTCATCTCATCACAACCCTTCACACTCTGGCTACTTTGCTTATCTAAAACAAAAAGCCCTTCTTCAAGGAGGTATTATTCCTTGTGCAAGTGCTTTAGGCTACTGGGTTCTAATTGTATTTATAAACACCCAGGCATTACTGTAAGATACATATTATGAAAAAGAAACAATTTTACAGAAAACTTAGTGTACTAAAATAATATATATTTCACCTTGTTTACAAGAAAAGCTCCCAGTGAGACTGGAGAGAGAGATGTATTTTCACATACTGTAAACCAATAGGGAAAAAAAATACAGAGGAGACTTCATCCTACATCTTCATTAAATATATTTATATGTGTAAGTCACACACAGTGGTGCTTTTATATAATGCGCTGCAAACTCGCATGCCTAATTCTCAATTTCACAGTGGACAAAACCAAAACGATGTATGCAGCCATTCATACACGCACAGATACAGCAAGTGCCAAATACAAAACCCCTCACAGCACACAGCACTACTGTGTACCTCCAAAAGTCATGAAAGCTGTACCAACTCCTATTATATATTTTGTTCAGTATGCCACCCTCTTCTTTCAAACTTGGGCTTTTAAGAAGGTTTTTTACTCAGAAGAGCCTGTTCTATCCCTTCCATCCACACCTTTCTGGCAGAGGAACAAGTAAGTAAATTGGAGCACCTCAACAGCTACAACTCATCTGTCCAGTTTTTTTATCAGGAGAAAAAAAAAAAATCAAACCCCATATTTGACTAGTTTCAGCAGCAGCTCCTTAAACTTCAGGCTCATTCTGCTCAGGATACATGCACACCAAATATGCATTTACCAGCACTCTTCATCCATGTTTCCCATGAGGAAAAGGGATGGGTTGAAAAGAAGGACCAGGAGGTCCCTCTTGGGGACCAAGCACCCTGCCTTAGTGCAACACCTTTTGCTCTCTTCTGCTTGGCATTTCTGCTGTCACCAGTGAGATTCACCCTCTGCATGGTCATTGACCTCTCCGCCTTCTTGTGTTGTGACTCTTCATCCCCAGTGGACGACAGATGGTCCCTGACTCTGTTACTCCAAACACCTCTGAGGTTAAGCTCCTAAGAAATTCCGCATGCTGGATTTTGCAATGAAATTTATGTGGGAGAAGGTGATTGACACTAAGGATGCCATTACATATTTTACCACTCCAACTTGTACAGCTCTGTGTAGATTTACATGAGATCCATGTATAGCCACTACTTGAATGAAAACAGATGTCCGCTTTGGAGATGGTGCGAGCCTTCTCTCACTCATCTGCACTCACACACAAATGCAAAAATCAATGGAAGAGAAGTTGCAACCCAAAGTAAGAGAAAGTTCAACGTTACACTCTAAACTGCTACAGTTGGCAAACCAGCTTCTCCAGGCTACAGTTTCTGGCAAACCACTGATGTTACAAGCCAAGAAGAGTCCTTCTGCAGTACCTGCCAGGTGTTCAGGAAGCAAAATGAAACGTTCTTCCAACCTTATCCATCCTTCCCACTTTATCACACAGGAGAAGCTGCTTTGTTAGCTTACAAGGAGCTTCCAGTCTGCCTACTTGCTTCTGTTATGAGATCCGAAAGGAAGCTGCCTGCCACTGAACTACTGAAGAGAAGTCAAACAGCAAAGGTAGGGTTTGCATTTTAATCTGAACACAGAGCTGCATTTAGTGCTAGAGCTGTGCCTACATTCTGGCAGGAGGAAGAGGCACTGGGGTTCCTCTCGCCATGCGTCCTGTTCCATTCATCATTGGAGTACCAATAGGACATGCATCCAAGACTTGTCACAGACAAGCACCAGCAAGGACACCCCTGCAGAGCACTGACAATATGAGCTGTTCCTGCTCTGTACCCCATCACCAGAGCTCTGCAAGAGAGAAAGAGGAACTGACAGGAGGTCACAGTGTGCCCTCCTCCACTCCCAAATGGCACTCATGCCCCTTAAAACAAAGCACCTGCAAGAGAGGCTGGTGAGTCCCCAAGAAAGCAAAGGGTTTCAGAGAAGACAAGGCTTCTCTACAGCACAGCAACCTCTATGGAGCAGCACACCACATGACAAGGCTTTCACCCTCAAAAACATCATCTGAAAACACACAAGAGAGGAAAAAAATAAGGAAAAAAACTCACCAACCAGGGAAGAAAAAAGCAATTCAAACACATACACACTTCCCTAACAGCCCATGAAAAATTTACCCATTTCACAACCAGCTTCATTTGTTAGCAAGTCTTGGTAACATTAAAATATGGGGGTGCAAAGGGGACTCAGCACGGGGAAATCTTCAAACCATATCACTTGGCCCACAGTGAGTGCTGCAAAGTTCAAGTACACCAGCTGCTCTTTAACCTTATTGATGCTGATGTAATCTTGCACTGTCCCATGCATGTGCCAAAGCTGAAAAGTAAGTGCCTGCACATTTGGAAACAGCTAAGACATTGCAATGTGTGTGGCTTCGGTAATTTGCCCTCCCGTGACAGCATTGCGCCATGCCTTCAGCAGCCTCCAGCATACAGCTAAAGCTCCTTGCACCACCAGACAGGACTACAGAGCCACACAATGATGCTTCGTCTCGTTTGTTAGCTTGGTCTTTCACTTAACATCTGCCGAAGAAGGAGAACAGAGAAAATAAGATGCACTTTTTTCACAAACAGTTACTCTCAACGCTGAAAGCATTATTAGAGATTCTGACATCAGCACTGCCAATCTAAACATGTCAGCCCCGCTGTGCATCCAGAAATTGCCCTGACAGTAGCAGCGCAGTCAGCGGCCCGTGCTCTGAGCACAGGCGACAATGCCCACGATCAGAGCCCCGAAGGCGGGAGCGACAGCTCTGACCGAGCTCCCTCCCTCCGCAATAGACAGGCGGGTCCTGCTTCTCCCACCAACAAGAAAATCGCAGGTGGACAGAAAGTGTTTGTGATGGGAAATCAGGAGCAACACTCCTTAATGCGTGCGCCGGGCAGACACGGAGGAGAGAGCCCCGCTGGAGCAGGGTAGAGGTGGACGGGGGAGCCCGCCGTCCGTTCGGGCACCACACACCGGGCACCGGTCCGGCGCTACGTGACCGCCGGGGACACAACTTTTCCAAGCGCAGAGGCCGCGCCCCTTCACTCCTCTGCCAGAGCTGCTGGCGACAGTGCTTCAGCTCAGGGCAGCAGCTTCTGCGGTGTCAACAGCTCCGCGCTGCGAGGCCGCCGCCACGCCCGGGCTGGAGCAGCCCCTGCCAAGGGCCGGGGCCGCGACCTCCGGGCAGAGAAGAGGGGTGTCCCCGCTCCCTGCCGGGATGTTTACGCGGGGGGTGCTGCGGCAGCACTGCTAACCCAGCGCTCACCGCCAGCACCGGGAGCCGCCCCGCCCGCAGCCGCCTCCCGCAGAGGGGCTGACGGAGCGGCGGGCAGAGGGACCGGCGCCGGGACGGGCAGCTCCCCGGGCGGGAGGGAGGCGGCGCTGCCCGCGCGGTCCCGTATTCGCTGCGCGCGGGTTTCATTTTTGCGGCCGCCAGCCGGAAAGCTCCGGGGGGAGCGGGATCCACC
>VZRN01004254.1:1917621-1931271 GCA_013397935.1 Dasyornis broadbenti | reverse complement strand
CACAAAAAAAACCAAAACAAAAAATTTCCCCACTTCAGGTTTTGGGGATTTTTTTTTTTTTTTTCAAACAGGGTGCAAATTGCACCATTAAACACATTAATTCTGAATTTTCACCAGAACAGTGTAATTGAGCATTTCTGTATCATTTAATGCAGGCCTATCTTGGACATATATGAGAAAAATATACTTTCCTATCATACAGTTAAGTGTTTGTGTCTATCCCCTTCTTCCAAGTATTTATAGTTAATATGAAGCTTGCTAACACTACTTATTATAAAGTGTTGCTATAGTGATAATTTAATATGCATCTGCTGGAAGTTTGAAGGACACCACAAATTACCTTCTGCTCTGACTTAGAAAGCAGAAGATTAAGACCTCTTTAGAAACATTTAATTTTAACTGCAATGATGTTTTTTCACAGAAAGTGGGTTAGTGAGCTGCAACATACAAAACAGATTTAATGAGGTTATTTGATGCTATACATTACTATTACCCACTATAGCACCTACTATAATTAAGGTTACTACAAAATAGATTTGTGACCAGCCTAAAAATGAATTCTTTTTACTCCAATGTCTAAAGTTCATTAACAATTAAATGCAATTTTGGGTCCATCAATGGAATACAGAAAAATTCTTGGTTTATACTTACTACTGCATGTTAGCATCTTTACAGAAATCCCTAAAATTATGTTAGGTCTAAAAATATATGAGTAGATTTACTTTTCACAAGCAGTTTCTTATAACAGAGTCATAATAGCATTATTTTTAACTTGGACACTGAATTTAAGTACACACTGCCCATTGCCATCTTTGGCACAGCTTTTAGATTTTATATAGCTGCTTAAACAAAATTAAATAAATAAAAGGGCCTAAGGAAACTTCAATGCCAGAAATAATTTAGGTGAAAAACAAAGATCTTAGATTAGGAAGATTGTTGTGGTCTGAATCTCATGAAAACCATTCCCTTTAAGTTCGCAGTTTGTTCATAAACTCACCAATTGCCATGAATATTTCATTTACGTTCATAGATGTTTTGGCAGATGTCTCCATGAACAATAAGCTGTTGTCATCTGCATAAGCCTGTGCTTCCTGAAAATTAGAATAAGAATACATTACTTCATTAAAAAAAAAAAAACAAAAACCCAAAAACCTCATACAATCATTACACACTGCACTTTTAATTGCTACAAAGGAACAATCTCTACAGCATTTTGAAAGAAAGACAGTTTATTGAAACACTCGTCTGACAATATGTTATTCAGCAGCTATGGAGAAGTTACAATTCCACCAAGCAGCTAAACAATCAGAAATGGAATCTTAAAGATCATTACTAATCCTAAAAATATCCAGAATCTCAGGCAAAACTTTATAATGAAAGAAAATATTTTTGAAAGGGGCAACCCCAATGCAGAATCTAGCTCTGATAAGAAGAACAAATACACTTTAGAAAGTGCTATCAAATGTCAGCAAGTCGAGTATTACCCTGGAAAAAACACAGTTTGTGAACTATCTTGAATCTATCAAGCACTGAGGCAGATGGATTGGAACAGTTTCATTATCCTGACACAAATTCACAATTACAGCAAATAAGCAGTATTAAGTATTTTGCCATGTTACCTCCCTTTTCAGTAAGAATTTTCATCTGATACACTGCTCATAAAAATTTTACTGTTTTTGCCACTTTGTATTAGTCAATTCAGCTGAGAATTTCCAGCTTCTTATGATTATGTAACTACCTTTGTATTTAATAAGAAAGCTGCAAAAAAGCTGAGCTACAGGACACCTATGATGATAAGAATAATTTACAACACTCAATAATTACTTAAGTGACATCTGCTAAGGTCTATGTAATTATATCTGAAACAACACATTAAAAACCACCTAGAAATCTAATATATTATTTGCAATGGGAAAGGCCTGTCAAGTCCACAAGGGCCCCATAAATCCACAGTAGTAAAACTCCTAACATTTGAAAAACATTAAGACTGTAATTATTCAAAAAATAGTACAGACAGGTGTACTTTGGTAGTCAAATTTGATTACATTATTAACTGCAGTCATGTATGAAATTTTTGTTAAATACCACAATTTTTCATAAAACACCAGAGTCTCCTGTCAACTGTCACAGAAGTAATAAAATTAGAAAACTGGCAGAAAAACACCTAAATTACTGCTAACTTTTGTAATTCAGCTGTCTGTAGTTACAAAAGGATTCATCACTGTATGTAGCTGTTTTCTCACACAGTGACCTCAAACACAGATTAAAACCCGTAAATTAATGACTAATTACTGACTAATATATACTATCTTAATTCAAATTCAGTCAATCATGCATGGACCGAAACTACCTGCAGTAAGTTTTATTCACTTTGGAAGCTATTTTCTGATGACTTGATTAAACTCTCTAGAAGATAAAATACACCAGAGAGAGCAGAGATATAATCACTAAACCAAAAGAAATGCCACGAAAAGCTCAATTAAAATTTGAACACTGCTTCAACAGTACAGCCTATGCAAGTTAGGCACATCAATTAGCTTTGTATCATATGATAATCAAAATTCTCTGACTGACAAGCCAGACAGAACAGTTTTCACTGAGTTATTGCTATCTCATCCACTGAAACTCTAGTTACCAGTAATTTTGGGTAGAAGACAGAGGTCACATCAAAGAACAGATATTCAATTAGCCTTAAAGATACATAAATAAATTAATTATTCCTCAAAGTCAAATTAATTATTCCAAAAAGTCTATTCTTCCATATTACTTGTACAGAAATAGGTTTTTTGGTAGCATGTATAATTTAATTAGTCTCAGCTGACATTTATATTTAACAGCATGACCTCCATAACAACTAGCTAGGCTATGCTTATATAAGCTCCCCCTAGATTTATTTACTATCTATTCAAATAAAATGCAATTTCTATGAACAAAAGTTATGTACATACCTGGAAATCCACAGCTCTTTTGTTAGCTAGATCAGCTTTGTTTCCTGCTAAAGCTATTACAATGTTAGGACTTGCTTGTCGCTGAAGTTCTTTGACCCAATTTTTCGCTCTGGCAAAGGACTCCTGTTAATGATTGCAAAATGATGCAACTGAGTTTTAGCATCCTTTCCTACTCACCTATTATCCCCATCTCTGTTATCTACACTTCAAGCACAAAAGGCCAATGCAAGGCTGCTACCTTAGGCCAAAGGCACACTCCAAACTGCCAACTGAGCTTTTAAAATGAAACATTCCTACCTTAGTTCTCAACTGTGCTTAGTTGGGATAATGCTGAAGTAAGCAGATAGGAAGATCTTTGTGTAGATAGAGTAAGGAAAGAAGTGGTTAAGAGAGAAAAGGTATTTCAGTTTGTCCGGAAGAATCAAGAGTACAAACAGCTATATTGAAAAGGCCTCAAAATTACTTTCTAATTACTGAGGACTGTTCATTATGGTACATGATTTCTAGGGTTTTTTGAGAGTTTTGGGTTTTAAATCTCATTTTATCAGAAACAAGTGAAGCTTATTTAAGTTCAAATAAAAAGAAATCAAATAACCTTTGGTTTTGGTCTCAATAGCTTGTGCTACCTTTCCAATCCTTAATCAAAATTTGCAATAATATAATACAATACTAAAATAATGTCTTTCACTATCAAAAATGAAAGTGCCACCAGCAATGTGATGACAGTAACAGCTCAAACATGGTGAACTAATTTAAGGGTGGGTTATAAACACTTCTACAAGAGAATTTGCCATCTTTCTCTCTTATTAATACAAAAAAAAAAAAAAAAAAAAACCCCAAACAACCCAACCCTAGAAACAGCCTTTAGCCAGAAGAGATTACAGACACAAATTGACATTCCACAATGCAATATGAAATGAGCAATCTGGTCCAGCAGAAGGCATCCCTGCCTGTGGCAGGAGTGTTGGACTACATGACCTTTAAAAGTTTCTTCCCATTCAAAGAATTCTGTGATTCCATGAAATGATGACTTGACTCATACAAGTCAGTGAGAAAAAATAAGATCAGTGCAAGACTGGTAACTTCCAATTCCCCCTTGTGCCTCCCTAATCCAGTACTTACCTCGTTTGTAATGTCGTACACCACTATAGCTGCTTGTGCTCCTCTGTAGTACATGGGCGCTAAACTGTGGTACCGCTCTTGACCAGCTGTATCCCAAATTTCAAATTTTACCGTTGTATCATCCAGACATACAGTCTGAGTTAGAAAAGCAGCTACAAAAAAGACAGAGGTGCTGAAACCAGAAGTTTATTTATATCTCTATATTCATATAAAGTTATGTTCACAGAGATGCAAAACAATTCAAGCCTACTATTAAAATATAGCAGGTTTGATGCAAGCATTAGCTGACAGACTAACTCTGATCAACACAGAAGAGCTATTTAAATGATCACTTTGCTCAAGTTAGACATAAGAAAGCAAGAATTGGAAAGAATTCCCTTTTTTGTAATAGTGAATCTAAGTAACCATGAGCTTTCTCTTAAACCTTCTAGATACAGTCTGTTGAAGTAGGATGAAATGTATTACAGAGTATTAGCAACAGCATCCCATCATGCTGTAATCCAACAGTTCACATATTTTCAGTTCCACACATTTGTATTACTTGAATAGCATCTTACTGGCAACTTCACCTTAGCTAATAGGCCTGGAAGAAAGTAGCACTTCTTAAAAATTCTTGTTCTCAAAGCAGCTATATTTTTGACTTTGCAAGTGACCTCAAGAATTAACTTCACCATAATTTCAACAGCCTGTAGTTTCAGGGAAACTTGCAGCCATTGCTACTACAGCTGAACATATTACCATAAATAATGAATGGTCTTCTGCGTACAGAAAATACGAAGTAACTCATTCCAAGTCTTCAGTTGCTCCTAGTAAAACTTTTCCATTCTACTGAGGTACAATCAGAAGAATGGAGGTGAGTGCCCACACAAAACAGAAACCAGTATTACAAAACTAAGGAAAGCCCACTACTTGGCTGAAGCGGGAACTCTGATCACCAGGCACACTGACAGATTGTGGCCGATTTAAATCGAATGTCTGAACAGACACTGACCCATACCACTTGCATACCTGGGATGTTATCCCATCCTACATACTCTGAGACATCATAGCCTATGAATCATTCCAAAACTACTGCAACCTTCAACTCAACTCATTACACAAACCAAAATTAAGCCAATCCTGCTTTGTAAAGGACATTGTAACTAGCATACAGAAGTGTTCCTGTCTCGGCTGTGCGCAGCAGCTGCATGTTACTTAGTTGCCAGCTGGGGTTAAACCATGACCAGAAGCTGACTCCTTAAGTGGTCAGGTGCTCCTGCTTCACGGGTATTAGCATGCATCACAGATGAGCAGGCAGCCTGGAGAAGGTAAAGGCTTTGATGTTCCGATGGTAAATATACATAAATCTCTCTAAATGCTACATATCTGAACACTGGTAAAACAGGCTCCACTTGGCAGCTCCATAAGCAGCCCAGAACCAAAACAGACTGAAAAAACACCACTAAACTAAGGGCTTCCTCCCCAGAATCAGCTCAATATTGTATTTCTCCAAGGCAGAGACAAGATGTGAAGCGACTGGATTTTGAAGTTCTCACAGACATTATTCTGTTAACAGAAAAATATACCTACACTCCATAAATGAACACAAGTACTTGGAAGGAGACTTAAACAAGTCGTTTATTCTATGCAATCCTCTTGTTTTTGTCAAAAGGAACATTTCAACCATCTTAAAATGCCAGGTAATTTCTGCAAAAAAGATAACTTTCTTCTATCTTGCCAATGCCATAGTAAATTGACAATTAATCATCTGTGTTAATTATCTGAAAGCCTATCATCTTTAACAGCCATACTTTTGTCTTAAGCAACTAACAGGCCTTGCTACACTAGTCTGAAGTGGCAAAACCACACCACCACCATCCAACATGTCTGCCTTAAACTGCACTCCCTTTCAGATGTTTTTATCCAGATTCACAATGCACATAAGCCTCTCTTTGTTAAAAGGCCCTTCTGTATACAAAGAAAATTACGCCTTAGGCAACAAGCCACACAGTTAGACAGCTTTCTCTATAGAAAAGCTTTTTGAATCCCAACATTGGTGCATTTAATAGCTCTCAGATGTATTACATAGCATTTCCTTGTTTCTATTTTATATAGAAGAGGCACAAGTTAATACAGATTACACTAAACCTTACATATCTGAACTTGAACTTAGGCTCTTGTTCAACCTTTGTTCACATTTTGAACAGGGTTGAAACATGTTTGAAAACACAAACAGGGTTTGGGTTATCCCAAACACTAAAACAAGAAAAAACTAAATGGAGGTTAAATGAGTTGGAGATCACTGAAATGGAACAATGAATTTCACTTAATTTCAACAGTTATTTTTTAAACTAAAAACCTTGTCCATATTGGAAAGTTCATTTGCTACATGTCTTTGAACGCTCTCCATATCACCACACAGTTGTGTATCAGAGAACACAGAAACTTTCATACTAGTACCTATCCTAAAGCCATGATAAAACCCATAAAGCCAAAAGTGTGCATTAGTAAGACTGCTAAAGTAGAAAATATGTAGTTCTCTATTTATAGATACAAAAAATAAATACAAGACTGAAAAAACAATACAACAGCTAGAAATACAACAGAAGAATGCAGTGAAATTCAGCTTGTATTTATTTTTTTATAAGCTTTGTACAGCTTTTACATTTTAACAACTGTTGGTGTGTGAAGACACATCCAGACCACTGAAAGGCCTTCACATAAATATTACAATGAAACAGACTGACTCATGCAAGCTGCAAGAGCAACTGCTGGAGAGTATCTATCAATTCATAAAATGCATACTTTTCAAAGTCTGTATGCTTTTAGGTAGTTTTAGGATACATTTAAATTTATCCAAGGAGGAATACAGCTCAAAGCAAAAATAACTCCAAAATACAATATAACTTAAGAAATCTGCCAAGGGGAAAAGTGTGATAAAGTCTGTTCACAGTTAAACAGATTTTTTTTTTAAATTCTAGTAGCCAGCACCTGTTTGGTTTGAGGTCACAAAATGGAAAAAACAGCACAATAAATTCTGTGATTACTAACACAGAAATATATCCAGAAACGTAGCAAGTTCTCCAAAATAAAAAGCAAAGTCAGCATGCATAATTGACAAATACAAGCTTTTTGGAAGATGCAATGCTGTTCGTTTTTTTCATAGAAACTAAGCGCATTCTTATTAAGCAGTTATTTCATGCATTAAGCACACAGCACAATTAAAAGAACCACACACCCACTTACAAACAAATGTAACATTGAGCCCAGATTTCAAAACTATGCAGTTCAAGAACATATTTACTACCTCCACTTGAATGGGATGTTTGCTACAGCCTTATAACAACTACATTTAACTTAAAAAGTTACAGTTCTCAATTACTGACACAGGGCTCAGATTTGATCCTTGCTGTCAATGATCCACTCTAGAAGTGCCATTACATAAAAGGCTTTCAGGAGCACGGACAATACAAAAACTCAACATGAAACAAATTAACAGGATAATTTTCTCACCTCCAATCGTACTTTCTTGAAATTCATGAAACTGTCCTTTTACAAAACGAAGCACCAAACTTGATTTGCCAACTGCAGACTCGCCTAAAAGTACTAGTTTGAACTGGCAAATTTTATTTCCAGCATTTGGCCCATTGGGCCTTGTTGCTCCTCGATTAGCCATGTCCAAATTAGAAAGGAGTCCTTTGTTTCAACAGCTTTTGAAAGCAAGTTCCACTGAGATCTGAATCCTGGTTCTTCAGCCAGTAACAACCTATTTGTGAAAAGACAGTGGGCGCATTAGATTTACAAACCAAGTAAGAGAAGTCTCATTCACTAATGCAATTTATGTTACGTATAACTTGACCCAGTATTTACCAAAGTCATCAGTCCAGAGTACAGGTACCACCACTGCTGAGTTGTCAACTATAGCCAGAATTTATGACACATGAACCAGTTATAGTACCAGTATATAGAACCAGTTATAGTAACACCTAGTCTTCCCATTAAAGCTTCAAATTAAAACATTAAAATCCAATTATGTTTTTTCTTGCAGGACCTCAGTCTCCTGTTATTTCTTAACAAATCAAGACTGATGTGTAACACAACAGATTCAGACTTTCGAGTTGTCAGTAGAATAACAAATGACAAGATGCAGTAACTTTTCATAATTATGTTGTTGCTAACCAATATTCCAAAGTCAGCACCACTGAAGGATACTAAAAAACTGAGCAAATTGGGAAAACTCAAATACCACAGTAACTTCTTTGCAAGTGCAGTTCAACAATTCACTTCTATCAAACCCATCAAACACAATTTGCTTACATAAAAGTACTTATCTCCACATACAAACCATTAATACCCTCTCTAATTAAAAGTTGTACTGAGAAGCCTTCCATATGAAAACCAATTGTCTTGGCCAGTAAGAATTCCAGGCCATTTTGTACACGCCACCAGAGAACTACCATATGATGATAAATTTCTGTTTCCAGTACTTACACATGTCCTAGATCAATATTAACAACAGAGATCCTTGTTAAGAACAAGTATGAACAGATTATTGCTTAGTCTGCCTACTCTTCTATCCAGCTGCTTAAAAAAAATCCCACCCGCAGTACTTTTTCATATGGACAGGGAAGCCTTTGGTCTCTGCTGGTAGCACTTCTAACCCTAATATTTATGTTTTTACACACTTAACAGTAGATACAAAATAAAAGACACCCCAAAACCAGCCTATAATTTTGTCTTACTCTAGCTGATTATTTATTTGAATTGAGAACACTTCGAAGGGATACAGCTTTTCTAACATCTAGGATGCAAGTTAGGTTAGAGTACATGCTCCTAATACAAAAAATGGCTTTAATACAAATGTTGCAAAAAAGTAAACATAATAGTTTCAAATTACTTCTTGTTTATTCCTTGTGGTAAAGCAACTACGTTTCAAATGAAGCAGTAGTCTTTAGCCATGTTCCTATTTCAAACCCCTTAGCACATTGATACAGCATACCAGTTTTTTATGGGCCTAGCTCAGATGCTAAGCCTTCCAGCTCATTCCTAAGTATCCTTTTCCCTCAATTCAAGGCCTGAAGAACCTTCTTTCCTGGAAAGTGCTTCAGCAGTCTAGCAGAACTCTATCCTTCAGTAAGATACTCCCTTACAAACTAATATTCATAGAATAAATGAGAACAAAAATCTTAGCATTACTTAGTGAATAACATAACAGCTGAAAAACAGATATTCTATTTCTCATTGTAAACAGAATACAGGTCTTAAAAAATATTTTCCACATCTTAGAGATAATTCTATTTGCTCATGTTGCTCCTTTTTTCATATCTCTCAAAACAATTTACCTTCTTCAAGGTAGAATACAACAATTTTGCATTCCGTCCTGAGTTTGTGTTCTTTTTGACCATTACATCATACTTAAAAAGATATATTTTGTAAATTTCAGTTGTACAACATAATCTAAGAAGTCTCACATTTTAACTATATTTTCTTAAAAATATGTGAAAGTGTTCCACAGTGAAAGAAAGAAGCAAAGAAATCCTTGCAAATCCTACCACCATTCTTATTAAGTACTATGTTAATTCTACACTAAGATTCTTACTAATTAAATTAATTTTGGTGGAGTATTTCAGAATACAGGAATAGATCCAGTTATTTTAAGAATACCAGACCTTACATCCTTACACCATAAAACAACAATTTTAGACAACTAGTGTGTTGGTTCTCAGGCAAGACTCTGCCCCCTCCATGCTGCTGAAATATGCTTCAGAAGTTTTGGAGTGATTTGGATAAAAATGGATCAGTGACAATAGTTAATCTTTCACTAATTGTATTACAAAAGTGAAAGCAGCAAGGCATAACCAAAATATAGGTGGTTCAGAAGACTGTTAGCCATTTGTTTATCTTTTCCTTTGGAAAAGTAATGAAAGCAATTAAGTTATTTCTGTTTTAAAATGAAAAAAAACCCCATCTGTTTGCTGTAGCATTTTAGTGTATTTGGACAACCATGAAATAATTTTAAACCCTTTAATCTTAATACATCCCATGTTTTTCTAGACTCTGCAGCATTCATAAAGACGTAAGGACAACATCCAGTGACCATGTGACTTAGTACTCCTGGGAGCAAGTGACTTCTAGATGACACACAGTGAGGAAATCAAGCCACTGCACAGGTTACTTGCTATGACTGCTTTTTTATTTGCTCTTTCCCATACTGAGAGCAAAAGGAGATATGAGAGAAAAACAGGCAAGACTAATTTAACTTGCATAATATTTATCAGTTTCACCTGAGCATTTACAGTGTGTAGTTAATTCTGATTTTTAGCACTTACAAAACAGTAATTACTACCCCTTGCAAAACTACTTCAGAACACAAAGCTGACACAGGTTGTCAAGAAAAATATCTAGTTGGATTTTTATAGATATCCAAGCTACAGAAGCTGTAGTTATCAGAGAACTTCAAAGTTTACACTCTACAGCATCCCTCCCCCAAAATCATTCTTGAAAGTCAGATACCATGTATAAAAATAACCAGCTGTCAAACTGATAGCAGACCACATTACCCAAGAGGAAGGCCATCTACGAAACGTACTGCAAACCTCATTCATTCAACAGTCACATCAATACATCTGATAAATTAATAATAAAACCTACTAGTCATTCCACCCCCTTTTCAACAGCTCAGGATAAAAAAAAATGCAAGACTGAAAACCTGATAGAGCACATCCAGATGATTGTGATATACTAAAGAAGTCGCTAACAACTTCTATAAGTGTCTATGGAAATCATCATCTTTTGAAGTTTCATATGATGCCAAAACTCTGCAGTTAAAGTTCACAACATGGCAGCATACATACACAAGAAGCAAGGGAAGTATCTGCTCAAGCTGAAGAGAAGCAGTACTACAGTTTGACACAGCTACTACAGAATGGTTTTGGCCTGTTCTTTTCACATCTGTGAGCTGAGCACAGTGCCTTACAAAGGTGCAGAAGCAGATTTCAATGCTACAGTCCCCCATGCACACTCCACGTCTCAGGTCATATTCATTCTCCTATTCCTTAATTCATCAGTAAAACACAAACCTGGAGAACCCAAAAGGAATACTACACTCAGTACCCTATACACAGACTGCAAACTCAGCTCTGGTGAAATTTCGTGGAAAAAAAAATGTACCAATATGTCTCCCCTTCTCCTCCCCTGCCAATTTTGTATGCTATGTAATCAGTATGTTTGGAATATGTAAAGAAAGAAAACCTTGGTAAGAGATTTTCATTCAACTACACAAAAGCAAGTACACAACTGCTTGACTTGAAACAAGCTCTTAAACAGATACATATGGGAGTTATGCAAGGGATCTACTAATATAAAAATCTGCTGAAGAAAAGACTATAAAAATTTCTGAGATGGATGGCTTCACGTGGATGGAAATGAGGGAGATTTTCTTACTTTTATAGAGTTTAACATAAGAACTCCATATTAAAAGGCAAATCCCATTCGCAGTCTTTGTCACACAGGTCACTCTGCTAAGTAGGAGCTTTCTCTCTTCTCCTGTATATCCCCCCAACACACAGGAGGTCCATGCTGAAATGCCAGAACACAAAGCTTGGAGTATATTATTAGCTAAGTACCCGTGGTAATCCCACCAACTAGTTTACTGGATGCTGGGTACTCTCATCACTCCAGAAGAGATATTTGTGTGCTGCTAGATAGTCTGAGTTTTATTTACGAAAGAGTCCTAAATATTTTAATAGATCAAACACAAATCTTATTATGCCTGAGTCTGTGTACAAAATACCAAGAGCCCCAGTCAATACCTACAGACTCACAATTTAATGGCATAATTCAGTCATGTAAGCATAGGCACTGGCCTATTTTCAACTACAAGATAGCTAATACAGAAGTATCAAAGTAACACTGGTGACAAAAGCCAGCCTACTGACAAAATTAAGACAGTGAGCACTGTTCCTACAATTAATGAGATTAAGTGCATTATCAAATACAAAGGCCACACAAAAAGATTCATGATCAATTTAAAACTGGAACATTCTACCACTTTTATATCTCACAGCAAACAACCGTGTTTCTTACTAATAAACTTTTGTACACTTCATTAATAGACACAAAGCATACAATGCTGAGGTTGCAACCATTATCTATCTACTTTAAATTTCTTTAAACTGGACTTTCTTGAATGTTTTAAAAAGCAGTAACTAAAAAGCCTTACATATTACCCACTCCTACTAACCGATTTTTCTGTTATTCCTTTTTACGTTCAGCAGAATTAGTGTGGCACCTTACTGCAGTGGTCAAGACAGTGACAGGGACGACTAGCAAAACGCTTGTCACATGTAAGCCAGTTTATATCGAAACATAATGAGACTGTAAGTTTAACAAATGAATCAACACAGTGGCTGCAAAAAAATCATAGTCTTCCAATTAAAGGTCATAGCCATCTTATATGCTCATTGGAATGATGAATGGTACCGATTGCTTTCTGATAAACTGGTTTATCATACAGGAAATGTAAGTGATTAATATAATACCATTGTCTCTAGCCACCTAACTTCAGCCAACATCTACCTCTTCCTGACAATTCTTATGGAAGAACAATACCTACATGCAATCTAGCCTTACTGTAACTCAGAAGAGCCACTATAAAACTGGAAAAAAATCGAAAATGCCACGATTTTTACTAGGCCTGAATGCTACATGGAAGAAAATTATTAACTTCAGCTGCTTAATTAGCTGTTTAGCCTCTCATTTCCATCTCCAAGCTCTGAAAGAGGTATAATGTAGAAAAAAAAACCCCCAAAACATTAAAAATGCTGAGAACAGTATTTCGTGGCCCTGATTGAAATATTTTGATAACTCTTAAGCAATTCAGCTCTCCTCTAAAACATAAAAAAGCTTAGGTCTGTTCCTCCACCCTACCCTAGCTTTGCGTCTAGTTCCAATTCAGTGTGATGCAGAAGGTATTCAATATACTAGGCCTGCCGCGAAACCCCCGATGGCGACGCGCTGTCGGGAGTATTTTACTTCCCACCTAGCTCACCGTCCTTCTTCCAGCCGCGAGTGAAAGGGAAAAACAAGGATCCATCACCTAGCCTCCCCTTCCATATCCTACAAGCAACTCGAGGGGAACAGCCCTCACGGCTGGCCCCAGACAGCGATACCTCTCTCTCTGCAAGAGCGCCCGCACTCAGGGGAGGATCCCCGCTCTCCTGGGCCCAGCCCCTCCAACCTCTGCCGCCACCTCCCCTCCCCCGCGGCTCCCTTCCAGGCACAGGAATAAGGGGAAGTGGGAAAACCGGGGGCGCCATTTTGAGCTGGGAAGAGAGAGAGCAGCCTCCCTTCCCCGCACGCTGGGCTGCCCTCCTCGGCCACCCGTACCGCGGCACGACGCTCCCGCAGGGCCGGGGAGCGGCCGCCGGCGGAAGCCCGGACAACGCGCCATCTCGCCGCCGCCGGGGCCCCCCCGCGCCGCTACCGCCTCCTCACCTGGCCAGTGTGGGGGAGCCGGCGCAGCGGCGCAGCGATGTCTGTCCGTCCGTCCGTCCGCGCGTCGGTCGGGGCTGGCGGGCGCGCCGGGGTAGGGTGGGCGGAG
>VZRN01004254.1:1902135-1917529 GCA_013397935.1 Dasyornis broadbenti | reverse complement strand
GGGGGAAGAGGGGAGGCGGCTCCTCGGTGGGGGCGAGGGGCGGGGGCGCAGCCGTGCCTCACCCAGCCCCGCCGCCGACTTCCGCCGCCGCCTCTGCCCCGACCAAAACACACTCACATACACACAAACGCACTTCCGCCGCCGCCGCCACGTCACGCCCGCACGCGGCGTGCCCTTCCGGTTCGCCCGCGCTAGTCACGTGACTCCCTTTCTTTCCCACCCTTTCCCCTCCTCCTTTTGTTCCCGCTCCCTCCCTCCTTCCTAGCCGCTCCCACGGCAGCCGAGCAGCACTGTTCCCTATCTCCTGCGTCTCCCCAGCGTCCAGGGGAAGAGTCTCTGGGAACCATCCGCTGATCTTCCATCTTCCATTTACTGTGAGGGTAGTGAGGCACAGGAATGGGCTGCCCAGAAAAGTTGTGGATGCCCCGTCCCTGGCAGCGTTCAAGGCCAAGCTGGGTGGGGCTCTGAGCACCCTGGTCTAGTGGGAGGTGCCCCTGCTCAAGGCAGCGGGGTTGGGACTGGGTGATCTTTAAGGTCCCTCCCAAGCCAAACTATTCCATGTTTCTGTGACAATCGTCTAGGCAGTGCAGTGCAGGGGGTGCGAGCTCGGTATTACAAGTCCTGGTTTACTGCTTTAAAAATAACCAATTTCCAAAGCTATTGGTCAAATGAGTTAAAAGGAGGAACTACATTGGAAAACCTAAATTGCAATCAGGAATTTGCCTAACTTTTTAAAACATTGAATAGCCACTGATAAAGCCTTAGAGATTGGCTCATTATTGTCAGAGTGCTAAAAACTTGAGAAAATGGGTTGCTAACACAGAACAAGCCGTGATTGCTTCATAGATGGATATAAACAATGTCTTGATTGCTTCATAGCATGAAGCATGACCTTGTGAGAGAGGAGGATAAGGACCAGTTGGTCACAGGCTGTAAGTGGACTGTATAGGAAACAGAACAATCATGATGAGTGTTTCTGCAGTATAGCAGCTTTAACAAGTCTAAGAGTTGGCATTTGAAGGAAATTTAGAAAAACAACTGGTAAGACATTTAATAAGTTTATCAATTATTTATATTTAATAATTGGTACAATTTAATGCAGATTGTTTGGATAGTCCATCACAGGAAATACTGAATAAATGTTGCTTTATTCTCAAAATATGTTTTAGTTCAACCACATGTATTTCAATGAAGCAAAAATTAAGTTATGTAAAGTTATGGAAAAAAATCGAAAATGCCACGATTTTTACTAGGCCTGAATGCTACATGGAAGAAAATTATTAACTTCAGCTGCTTAATTAGCTGTTTAGCCTCTCATTTCCATCTCCAAGCTCTGAAAGAGGTATAATGTAGAAAAAAAAACCCCCAAAACATTAAAAATGCTGAGAACAGTATTTATGTGTCTATCTGTGGTCAGTGTTATACTAGTTTCCCCTTCCCTTGTATGGCATATCAATACTTTAGCATACTGAAGTGAATGGAGTGAAAATAGATTGTTCTTTTTCTTTCATCTTCATAAATGCTTTTTTCCCATATACTTTTCCATTGATACCGTTTTGGTCTCAGAGTAATAATTTCCCCATTCTGCTTTACTAAGTTGAAGTTAATCACTTACATAAGTGCTTTTTGAAAGGCCAATATGTACCTTAAAAAAAAGTAAAATAGTCTTTACCAGTGATGTAGAATGCCAGACTAGCTCCAGAGAAACATATTTGAAAGTGTACAAATTTTTTTGAGCTGTGAATTTGCTGAATGTTTGTAAGAGTTGTCCTTTGAATCATGTAATCCTGCCCTAATACACTGCTTATTTGCCATAACCCTCTGACTGGTCTCAATATGTTCAACTGGGCTGCAGGATTTGCTGAGCAAACAGCAGATTCCTGGTAATCAAATATGTTTTACTACCTATCTGATGAGCACATATTCGAGCACCAGATAGCATCCAGTCAAGCTGGCAGCTGCTCACTCACTCACTTACTCAACTTCCGTGCAGTAGGACACAGAGAACAGAACAGGAAGAACAAAGCAGGAAAATTTGTGGGTCAAGATGAAGACAGTGTACTAGATTAAAGAAAGAAGAAGGGAAAAGGCAATACAAAAGAAATCACTGGCTACTTCCGAAAAACAGACCTGTGTCCAGCCAGTCTCCAAGCAGCAGCCAGCTTGGAAGACATCTCCTTTGTCTACCTCCATTTTTTATTGCTGAGCATGATGCTGTGTGATATAGAATATCCCTTTGATCATTTTGAGTTGGCTGTCCTGGCTGTATTCCAGTCACAAGTTTCTGGACCATCACCAGCATACCTCCCTGGGTGGGGCTGATGACAAAATGGGGAAAAAGAGAAAGTCCTCAACCTGTGCAAGCACTGTTCAGCAGCAGTTGAAGTATTGCTGTGTTATCAACAGTAGTTTAGTCACAAATCCACAACACAGCACCATTCAGGCTGTGTGAAGAAAATTAACTCCATCCCAGCTGGACACAGTACATACATGAACAGTTTTTGATGAAAAATATTACACTGAACCTTCAGAATGACTTGAACTAAATTAAATTCAGAGATTAAATACGTCATACATGACATTTCACGTTTCACTTAATCTTCTCAAATGAAGGACCATAACATCCCATATGTAAGGATCATTATCTGTGCTTCTAAAATAAAGAAATACTTTACAAAATTGAAATAATCTTTCAGATTATCAGGTGTATCTGTAGTTCAAGTCTGAATGGAATTTTTGATGCAGGAATTCTATTCATATGATACAGCTGCACTAATAAAAAGGGGGTAGAGAAGGGATAAAGTATTACTTTCACATGTGAGATTAGAGAATTTTTCTCTTCAAAAGGCTTTGAGCAGACTTGAGATGCATTGCAGTAGGCCATTTTGCTGAAACTGCTAGCATGAGTGGAAATCTCACATGCTTTTTGTCTATTAAGAATATAGGCAGTCTGTGGTTTGGATTACGTGATGGATGCACTTTGGAACTCGGATCTCACAGCGGCAGAGCTTCAATACTGTGTTTATCTGTGCTTTTAGGAAGCCTGTGTTAAATGCAGGAGGTTCCTGCAGGCTAACTTAACTCCCTGACTGCAAAGCAGAGCTATAGCACGTCTCTTTTGCTTTATGAAACACCCAAATTGTTCACAGCTGGTTGCCACTGACCTAGAGGGACAGCAAACACCAAAGTTCACTGTGAATGTGTGAAATAGAGGCATGAGAGAATGCGGCAGAATCAAATTACAGAGTTCCAATTACTGTATTTTGGGCTTGACAGGTCTCTGTGAGTTCTAGTGGTGAAGACAAGTTTCTTCTGTTGAAATCTGCACAAATAGATGTTGAAGGAAAGCTCTGAAATCACACAGATAGTCCTACCAGTGGTCATGTTTTTGTATTTTATTTCATCATGGTTCACATATCAAATACCAAAAGTGAAACTATGCTGGGTGATACTAACAAATTTATGTTAGTAGGTCATGGTTTCACCAGGTGGATTTCCATCTATTTTAACAGTTCTCTGCAGAGTTTAATGTGTTCTGCTCAGCCTTCTTGTATTTAGATGTGTAATAATAAGTGGAAGTTGGCTTTAGAGGATGTGCTGAATCTCTTTATTGTGTTTGAACTTCCCATTTTTCTTTATGTGTCTATCTGCTATAACATTCTGTTTTTCTGTCTTCTATCTCTACTTGTGTACATTGTACCTACATTGGCTTGGTCATGTCATAACATTCAGAAAGTGTGCAGCACACAGAAAACGTAATTTTCTATCCATAAATGAATTGAATAAAAAAACATGAAAGCAACCAGGCAGTAACAGCAAACTGCATCAACATGGCTGACATCCTTCAGGCATTTCACAAAATTTGGAGTGTTTTACATGGAGTTCTCTGGCCTTCTGAAGGATACCTTAAGGGTATCTTAAAATACCTTAAAGAATCTACAGACTTAGTGCTTTGACTGTGGTCTATGCCAACAAGATAGTCAGAGTGAGAACTGTGTTGCAGAACATGGGGTGTTTGCAGTTCATAAAGAAAGTAAAATACAGGGTTTTAGACAGTTTCCAGTCCTCAGTTTTAGCCTAAACAAGACAGAAGAAGGCATTAGATTGTGGGAATTAGATGTCAGGAACAAGTGAAATGTCAAGTACTGTTGAGGAAAAAAGTGCTGCTATAGAATGGAAAATTTTGTTCAACTTTTTCCAAACAGCTTTCTCTAGAGATCCGACTTTTTTTTTTTAACATAGAAGATGACAAATTCATGTTGAAGTAAAGAAAGTTTTGATTTTTTTTTTTTTCCTAGAATTGAGTTGAATTGGTCTTTGCTAATTCATCAGCTTATCTTTAAAATTACAGGTCCTTCCCATTCTACAAACATTCTTTCTGTGGCCAAAATAACTTTTAATATAATAAAGAGTGAATATGATACTGATTCCAGATTGAGAAGAATTATAGGAAAGAATTGTTAGTAGATTTCAAATTGATTTATAGGGACCCACATTTCTGCAGAAAAGAATACAACCACAGAGAGGCAAAAAAAGAAGGCTGAGGACTTCTGCTGTACTTGTTTCTGCAATAGGCACTCTTTTTACACATCCAAGTCCTATTTTTATGTCTTTGACACAACCCACTCCATCGGGGCTGAGTGGATGCTTTCAATTAGCAAGTGTGGCCACCTACTGGGGAAAAAATAAGGTAAAAAAAAATCAGCAATGTACAGAATATATAAAAATGATAATACCTTAAGCACAGGTAGAGAGCCAACTAGAAATACAACAAACACAAGGATAAAAAATTCAACTCCCAGTTTCCTGTACTGTATTATTACCATCCAATTTTTACATTACTGTACTTTGCTCTTCCTTTGTATAAATAGTTCTCGCTTCTCCTGACAACTTTATTAGATAGAAATTGCACCTTATAGATAAATGGATCACAAGGCAAGACATAACCAATCATTTTATTTATTAAACTAACAAAAATTATTGCTTTATTTGGCAGGAATACTCTAAACTTAAAGTAACAACAAATATGATTGAAATATGAAATGAATTGAACACATTAAGATTTTACAAGAGCTTCTTTAGTTCCTAAGCAGATATGGATGTTCCACGTTAGCAGTGTGGTGCCACCACGTCTACAGCAGAAGAACACACAACTTCTTTTGAGAAAGGGCACCAGCATTGCCACAGCTAGATCGTAGTTGATGCTAACATGATGCTTGTTGTCTGGAGAAGACCAACCTACGTTCAGATGTGCTGGAAGTTAGCTGATCATAGCACTGACGGGTACTGTTGGTGACTTGGATAGCTGGAGCAGGTCATCAGACAGCAGTGGCTGCCTGACCCTCTCACTTTCTATTTGTAGAAAAGAAATTTAGTTTTAATTTATCATAATTCATTTACAATCCTTATCAAACAAGTGTTAGAGCAGAGAGAATAAAATGGTAACAGATGGTAATGTTTGTTGATTAATTACGATTAAGGTCTGTATATTTATCTAAAATGCCTTTTGCTGTTGTAAGATTGTAGAGAATGGAGCTGGATGTGATTAAATGTAGACATTTTGCTTGGAAGAAGGCGATAGTTTGCTGAATGTCATCTGAGAATAAAAGTCTTTGTAAGAACTGAGGGTCTGTTAAACAGTGGTGAGACTTGTTCAGTCTTACCCATGCTGCTTTTCTGAAATAATCCACATCTATTTCTAAAAGACAGCTATATGAGGTGTTGATTCATTTAAGACAAACAGTGAGAGCACTCACGTGTCTGATACATAGGGTAGTGCTGACGGCTTCTCTCACCCACCCTCAGTGCTGTGGGTGGGTGGGAGCTGCCGTTTTCTCTAGAGGAACAGCCCCATCATAGAATATTTTAATAACGTGACAACATTTATGAAAGGGGCTGGATTTTTTACTACAGTAATAAAGATTGAAAGTTTGATCAGACTTTTGACCATGTAAGACCTCATTTCAGCCTCAAGACTCAACCTGCCTGTCTGAAAGCTGGTAGATTTTCAAAGATTTAATAATCGGTCTAAGCAATGTGCGACCTCTGCGGTTGGGCCTTAATTATTTTTCTAGATCATGACATTTATTAAATAGCCCAATGCAATTTACTTCCTTCAACTTTCGCCGAGGGGCGTGAGATGTAAAGGGGATGGCGGGTACTGAGGGCGGTGGAGGGACAACTGTAAGGGGAGAAGCCGGTGGGCGCTGGGTGAGGGGGGGATGGCGGAGCGCTGTGAGCGGGGAGAAGACGGTGGGTGCTGGTGAGAGGGGGATAGCGGGGCGCTGTGAGGGGTGAGAAGACGGTGGGTGCGAGGGTATGTTGAGGTGCTGGGTGAGGGGGCAGGATGGGGGCGCTGGGTGAGGGAGGGATGGCGGAGCGCAGTGAGGGGCAGCCGCACCGCCCGCCTCGCACGAGCGCTCCCGGCGCTGCCGCCGCCGTTACCGAGCGAGCAGGGTAAGCGGTGGCCATGGCGCAGCAGCTGCCGCCCTGCCCTGAAGAGACGGCCCCCGACGGGACGGCCCCCGACGGGACTCCGGAGGAACCGAACGTGAGTGCCCTCGCCGAACGGGTCCCAGCCATGCCACGGAGCTCCTCATCCCACTTTCCACTCTTCTGGGGCGGGGTCTCGCAGAGGGAAGGGGTTAGAAGAGGGGCAGCGTGTGGGAGGGGAAGGCGCATCTTCCTGCGAACCCCCTCGTACCAGAAATGGATATGGCTCCTTCTCACCGTACCCCAATCCTTCACCCCTCCGCCAAAATGGGGGCAGTTGGACAACATTCCGTGCATCCTGCCAGATCCGAATTTGACTAGTTGTGTGTATTATTAAAATGAGTTTCTTTAGGCCTTGTTTATTTTTTGATTGCATTGTTTAGGCTGGAAAGTTCTGTCCCGCAGTTGTCCGTCCCACGGTTGCGAGTTGTCTCGAAGAGGTGTTACCCAGGGTGAGTTGGTTTTGCAGAGACTCCTGTTTTTCTCTACATCCTTTCTCTTTTGAAATTGCTATTTATTTCAATGTTACTTTTTGTCTCATGGAATTATAGAGACTAGCTGGCAGGATTGAAAAACACTTCTGGCAGTTCATTTTCATTCCACGTGTTTTACAAAAGTCACTGTGCTTGCCTAGCTGGGCAGTAGAAGTGGTTTAGACAGTTTTTTCCTCTGGTAATACAATTACAGTAATAATTGGGAATTATTATTACTTCAGATGAAGGTTCTTCTTTACAAGGATGCCTGTCAGAGTTGTGATTCCCACTGGCCCTTCCCCATGCCCCTGATGAGTCAGAGGCTACTGAGACACAAATGGATCTTGTATATAGCAGGCCTCCCTTTAAATTATAATTTAAAAACTCCCAACACTCGTGTTTAAATAATTTCCAAAAATGCTTAATTGACGGAGGAATTGCTGTGAATCAGTTTAAAGGTTTCTGAAATTTTTAAGTGTAACACCTAGTTTTTATCAAGAACATGTGAAGTAGCTGTTACCCTCATTAACAGTGGGAAGCACTGAAATTTAGCGATGCTGGTTTGATAAAATTTAGGCTGGGTTATGTTGACCTTAGGCTCATATCAGCATCTGCAGGAGCATATGCATGTGTTACAGCCCTAAAGCATCCTCATATTTTGTTCTTACCTCTGGAATCACACTGAAATGCTGCAGTACATTTTCTTTTTGTTAACATTTTGTGAATGTTTGGTGTAAATTTGTTTTTGCTGTGCCTTACATATAGCCTATTACTCCGACTGCTGTACAAAAGTTTCGAAATACAACAGATCCAGCTCCTGGTGCTAAAATAATATTCTACGGCACAGCAGATGATCCTGACATTGCAACTCACTTGACACATGGCATAAATACAAGCTCCAAACTCACTGTAAGAATATGACTCATTTACTTTTGTTTAAAAATGAACCTCTTAAGAACATTCTTAGTAAAAGCAACTGATTTCCTCATAGTCAGGGATAAAGGTACATAGCTGAGTGATTTATAGTGCAGCATTTGACAGCTGTAGTGAATTAGCTGAGTTCTGAGGTCAAATAATAGGATTTATTTAGCGTTATTGAAATTGGAAAATTGAAGTTCAGTGACTGTTATCAGTGACGTAACTGTTGTAGTGACTACTGAATTAGTAATTTCATTTCAAGATTTATGAAGTTAATGAACAGTCTTCTACACATAAATGTTGCTGCTTGCATCTTCCAGGTTACAGAGATAAAACCAGTTGAGCTCTTAACAAGAAAACTGTTCTCTGAGAATGCATTTATAGTTTGGTGTAATTATTCTGTATGCTTTCTTACCTTTGGCTTTTAACTGATTTTTTTTCTAGTTAAAAAGTGATGGTTAGGGTATGTCAGACTATTTTGTGTGTATTATTTAGAAATTATCTTCGTAATCTATAATCAAACAACTGAAGAGATCATTGGTAGTTTTATCACAGAGTTAGTGTTCATATCTCTAAAAATAACAGTTGTGTTAGTAAAGTGCTCTTTTATGAAGGAAGTAAGTTCTAGTATTAGAGGATGTTGAGTATGATCTTTATTAGGCATATCCAGAATGAAAAACAATCAGGTTTTGGTGTGCTTCCTTGGAAGTTTTATGTTGAATGGATTGATCTATTTAGTCTGTACTGTCGAAGACTTTGCATTATTAATTAAATATTAACTGGAGGAAGAGTTGGAAGCCTAGTGAGTTTGCTAACATGGGTTTGGAGCAGTTGTATTTGCTACTACTTTTTTCAATTTTTCTTTATATTACATTCAATGACAGTCTAATAATTAACCTTCTCCAGAGTCCCCATTACTTTGATGGATAGCATAAAAAAATCAAATCACTTTAGTTTTGGTCATATTCTAATTTGACTGTAGTTTCTAATATGTGCTAAGAAAAGAAAGATTGCAGTCAGAAAATGTATAAGTTAACAAGGGGGAAAACTAGTATAAAAATAAAAAGTTCTATCTCACAATAAGTATTTTATTTAGCTGGAAATTTAGCATAGTATTGATTATTACTGTTCTCTTAAAATACAGTTTTAGTTTGCAACTTTGTGGATACAATTATGTCAGTGTAACTGTGTAATATCTCATTAGAACACTTACGAGCAAACTTTTGTTTGTGTGTGTAGTCATAGTGATGTGTGAATGTTCAGAGTTTGCTGGTTTTCCTGCCTCTGGTGTTGTTTGTTGTGTCTTCAGGTAGCTTCATTGATAAATCCAGTTGATAAAAGTGATTTTCAAGAAAAGTTGCAAGACATTAAAGAAGCAATTTACTCCAGTCATCGTGAAGCACCTTTGGGTAGATCACATGATCAATCTTCTAGGTTACCTGAGGGCTTGGATATAATTAATACTACATTTGGAATGAAAGTCTTCAAAGGTAGGAAAATTTGCCATTAAAACATGTTTCCTGTCAATACAAAATTATCTGCAATTTAGTGTCTAGCACTTGCTCTATGATTCCAACAACTCCATTTTAACAGAAGAGTTATCATCTAACAGTTACTGAAAGGCCTTAAAATTTTTCAGTTACAATGAAGAAAAAAAGCAACTGAGAACATATGGTAACTAGTAGGTCTTTTGTCTCTCTTCCTGATCTGTCTAATGAAAGAAACTTCCTTGATGTGTATCTTTCCTTCCTAGACTGGAGGAAATTACATCTGTGTTGCCCTTGTAGCTTTCTTACAAAAGTTCTGTTCATCTGGGTTTCTGTAATTCTCTTCCTAGTCCCATGTCTTGATGTTATTACACTGAATACAGATTGACTAGAAATGTGGTAAGAAGTATCATTCTTCCCCAATAATAGCAATTTCTCTAACAAGATATTTACAATTAAGAAACAAGCAAACAAAACATCGACTTTCTTGCCTCCCTCAGCCATACATTATTTATTTTTTTCCAGATTTATCAGCTGGAGAGGTGGTAAATCCACCAAAAACCTTTGAGGAGGTAGATAAAGAAGCGAGAGAAGCACATGATTTGTACGTTCTGTCACATGAGGATTATTATGCGGGTAAGTTCAAAGGCTGATAAGAAACCCCATAAAAAGTTCCTCTAATGTGTGTTCAGCACATACTGTAAACTATTTTTTGAGATGTAAACTACTATTTTTAACTACTGTATTAATACAATATAAATTATTAAAAAAAATAATTATGTGAAGAAAATATGCAACTGAGAGAGCATGATCTCAGTTTCTAGAATCACTTCATGATGGGCATTTAAAACAGTATAAGAACTTAATGAAGGAGTTGGAAGCCTGATTTCTCTTGGGTGCTGTTCGAAAAGCAAAGTATTTCCAGGAAACTCGAAACTCATAGCAACCCTGGTTGCTTACTGAGTTTGTCATTGTCTATGTCACTGAAAGCAATCTCAGATTTAAAGTCATAGACTGTGAGCCCAACCCATTTCAGAACTTTTTCCCTCTAGTTCCTCTCTGTCAGCAGGATCCAAACAGAATTTCAGAGCAGACAGACTTTCTGATGAGGAGCTTAGCATTAAGCTCTGGTTACAAAGAATTTCAGGCTGCTGAGTGGCTCTCTGGAATGCAGATTCCTCAGCCTATAGCACCCTCCCCGTGGGTCTGTCCTACAGCCTCTGTCTCTGCCCTTCTACTGGGCAGTGTCTGCACTGCTTCAGCCTCTGGGGGCTGTACCAGTGTGATGTGGTCTGCCCAGGGATGGTTACCCTTTATTTCACAGGTTGGCACAGGAACAGAGTGACAAATAGCACTCTAAAATGCAGTACACTTATTCATTTTGCAGCCACTTCTATTTTTCCCAATTCCATGACTTTCACTTTGGCAACAAATGTAAATTTTATGTGAAGACTGATAGATGTGAGATTATAGTACTTTGTTGTCTCACTGAGAAATTCTACTACAAATAGTATTGGTATAAATTGGCCAAACCTGTAACTTTATTTCCCTTTTTCCCTGCCTTTCTTGGGTGTTTTAGTGGAATTATTCATTATCTGTTTCTGTCTCTTTTGTAACTTCCATCCACCAGATCATGGAGAGGCCAAGACAGAAACAGACTGACAGAACAAAAGTCAACTATGTGCCCGAGGAATTGCATAAAAATTCCATGCTGCCATACAGCCATATGAAACCCTTATTAGAAAACATACAGTGAATAATATTTTCAAAAGTTATGATTGTCATTCTTTTTAAAAGGTGATTGAAAAGACCTTGAAGAAAAAGAAGGACGGTTTCTTCTGTGACAAAAAGATGTAGCAGCAGTATATCTGAAAATGCATCACCTCAAAAACATTTTTGCATTTTTAAAAAACTAACAATAAATCAAATGGTACACATCTCTGCTCAGGTGTAGACATCACAAAGCAATTTGTTTGCATGACTGTCACCACCTAGGCTACATGGTTTCATTTATTCTGTTGGGCTCGTCTTTAATCAGACATGAAAGAACATCCAACTATTTTACCACTGAAGCAGTTTTTGTGTTTTATTTTGCTTTTTATCTTCACTTTTGACAATGAGATTATTCCTAACTACTCAATAAATGTGGAATGCAAAGTATTTATCTTTAATTGAACAGGTTTGTTAGTTATTTGCTTTTGGTTCTTCACTGTTTGGTCTTAAGAATGAAGATATTGGGTACATTTTTCTTCCTGCGGTGTTTTACACAGGTTGAAATGCCTACTTTTTCTTTAGGGGAGTCAGTCAATAGGAAGTATAACTCACACTTCAACAAGTCCTTTGTTTATGGAATGGAAACCCCTCATTTTGAAGATGGGCGAAATACAGCCAAGACCTTAAACTGGGTTTTGGACCTGGATTCGTAAGTTGCAATGAGTTACCTAGTTAATTAATGAGATGAATTGTGAAGAAGGGTGGGTCTTCATATTTGAAGAAAATTGCACATTTCACAATCCTATCCTTATCTGTATTGAACTGAATAGAAAATGCAAGGTGTGATTTTCAGAACAGTTTATCCAAATCACTTTTACCATATAACAACACTTGGCATGTCTTAAGCATTATGTAAAGTCCTTTGATTTTAAGTAGCAAGGTATTTTAATTACAAGTTTGTGTTTGTCTTGAGAGGAGTTACTGTTTTCTTTTAATACATAATAATATTTTAAAATATTTTGGAAAAAATCTTGAATATTTTTAAACTAACATGTGCAGGAGTTCTTTTCATCATTTGTAGGAAGAGAGCACCAAACCTTGTGTCAAAACGAAGTGATGATTTCAAGAAAAAATACCAGCCTGTGGTTGGAAAACCACTTGATCCGTAAGTAAGCGAAGATACCTTCCAAGCACAAAATTCACTCACTTTTGCCATTTCTCCAATATCTTTTTATGTCTTAGATAAAAAATATAACTGTGTGCTCAATGCTTCCAATGCAGCACTCATTTAACAGAAAAGGACCTTATACTTGCTCTAATTAGGCTGATAAGCACACAAGTTACTAATAAGGGCTGTATTGTGGGTATGTAGTGGAGTTAGATCTTACTATTTAAGTAGTCTTTATCTGAATTGATCAAATTTACATTAAGCAGATTATAAGCACTCTTTAAGACATTTTTCCTATTTTGTAGTTGGGAAGGTTTGAAAGAGCTGAAACATCTCCCCTAATGTTTTGGGATTTGACCATTTTGCTTACCCTGACACTATTTTTGGTCATCTTAATTACATCATTTGTAATCTCACTTTCTTCCTTGGAAAAGGACAAGGCACTAAGTTGTGTTATTACCTAGCAGCATTTACCAATCTCAGTTGAATCATTAGAATGACTGAGGTTTATGAAGCAATCTGGAACAGTTTTGTAATTTTACAGAACAGCGCTTAAGAAGCACCGCAGAAGTCGTAAGATACAGTGGGGTTAGGATCCAGGTGTGCTGCAAATCAATGTATACAAAGGCTGCACATGTTCAGTGTATGCAAATTGAATGTACACAGAGGCTGTCTTTGCAGATGCTCTAGATTTCTGCAAAAATGTGTCTGAAGGCTCACAAACGGCATTGTTGACTTTGGTAGCAAAAGTTAATTTTAATCTCAAGATCCCAGGCTTAAGTGAATTTGGAGAAGTGTGCTCATAAGGACATGTGAGGAGTGAACACAAGTATGAGTCACTTTCTCTTCTCCACTTCACTGTGTCCCCGTTTACTGTGAGATAGACCTGGATCATGAGCAACGTGAGATAGTGTGATCAATCAGGGATGGGTTGCAGTGCAGGCTGCAACCCAGCACTCATATTACAAGACAGATAACCTAATGTTATTTAGTGAATTTTACACCATCCACATCCTATGTGTGATATGAAAATGATAAAAGAAAAATTCACATAGTAGTTTTTAGATTACGGTGTTTTCATTTCTCTGTGTGGGTTTTTGTTTGTTTGTTTTGTGCTTTAGAACAAAGCACTGATTATCTTTTCAACTCGGATGGGGATTTTTGATTCAGCTAGCAGTTTTAATTATTTAATTATTAAAAATAAAATGAGCATTACATCTCTTTTAAATAAAAAAAGAAACAGTGTTTTAATGTCACAAACAGAATCCTCCAGTTTCTGGTAAATAAAACTGAGCCAAGTTTTCCACATGGATATGGGCTTGGTTGCTGGTTTTGGTAGACACCAAATTGCATGTGGAAAAGCAGAGATGTGATTCAATTTTTCTACTTTACCCAAAAGTAGTTTGAGACATTTCAGTTGGAGATTTTGTCCTAAATATTCCTATTACTTGACTATATGGACTTTTCTCACACATTTCTATAATTTTCTTAGGAAAAATAGCATAGAATGTTTTTCCTTTTAATGAGCATAAATATTCAAAAAGTTAATGTTTACATTTGGCTGTGTTACATTACAAACAGCGAATGTTCTAATCAGCTTTATAGAGGGATGCTTTTCTGAAATGGCAAATTTGAAACAAAGTCCTGATAAACAAATTTCAGGTAAATCATGTGTACCATCCTTAATTATACAATCACCTTTTTTTAAATATTTTCAGAGATTTTATGTTGGCTATTAATAAACTGTTTGACAATTAACAAAGAAATGTCCTTATTGACAGTATAGCAGAAACTATGAATGTTTCTCCAGACCATACATTTGGATTGATAATCCCTCCAGATGAATATGGTAAGTTCAAGGGCAGAATAAAATCTTGTCTTGCTGATGAAACTATGCTGAAGTAATTTCTGTTGGTTGTGTATATAGTTTTCCTAAAATCTTAAGAGGCAAGGTACAAAATTTATCTACAGTAAATTTTTGGAATGAAAATTTGAGAGGATTTGAAGTTGATAGTGGGAAAAAAATAAAAGCCAGAAGTAAAGAAGCTTTAGGTTTAGGATTATCATCTTGGTGTTTTTTTGTCTTTTTAAAAGCCTTTGTAACTGAATGTAACAAAATGGGAAATGGAAGAAAACCCTTATTAACATCAAAATGACAAATTAAAATGGCTTTTTAAATCAATTAAGCATCTTCCTTCTCAATGACTTCTCCAGCACTTCTCTAAAAAGAGTAAAAGTAACAAGCAATATATAGGAATAATAAGTTTTTGAAGGTTGCAAGGAGACAGAAAGCAGAGTAAAAATAAAAAAAACTATTAATTTTCATTATGACAAAATTTTGAAAACTAGTTAGCTCATATACTTAATGTTGAGATTGATGTTTTACCATTATGTTTAATAACTAAGGAATACAGACAATAATTAGCAAAAAAGTGAAGTGAATCAAAGTTATCCAATTAATCTGGGCTGGAGAAAGCTTGTTCAAAGAGTGCATAAGCTTTTACACATTTTACTGTGTAGTGTAATAAAGTTCATGCTATGAGGAAGAGCAGAAGGAACTGAACAAAGGAATTCATTATTAACAAGCAGAAAATAATGCTTGTACATTGCTGTTGGAGGGGGATTATGTGAGCTACTCATGTTTGTCACTGAACTCTGTATGAACATCTTGCACTCTTAGAGAGTGCCCTCGGCATCTTGGGGACTTGGATGAGGATTGTAGCTCAGTGTGCCAAAGTGTCTAAAAATATTAATAAAATTAGGATACCTAGAATATGGGAACAGTAACATAAAAATAGTACCACTTTCTAGAAACCAGTGATACATAATTATCCAAAATATCTGCAAGGTATCTAATAAGTATCTGGAACATGACAGACTGGAAGTGGCAGATTAATAATATATGTTCTTCTTTGCTCAATTATCTGGACATTGAGTAACAACCACTGCTTTCAGAAGCTTTTGGAAGCAGTGGATAGGTTTGTGAAGCTACATTATGATGTTCCAAAATTTTTGATGTTAACTGTGTGTGAGTAGAGAAATAATGATATGGACCATTTGATCTTGTAATGAAATTGCTGTATCAACTGTTCAACAGTGCTGAAAATCAGCACCCTGAAACGGAAATTCTCCTTTTCCTATAG